>VMDO01017486.1:28339-44897 GCA_007922755.1 Pedetes capensis | reverse complement strand
TCACTTAGTAAGTGCTAGGAAGTAGGCTAAATGCATTAAATGCATTATATACCATTCTCATGTAAAAATCATGTGTTAAGGTCTAGCTCTTTATTTCACAAATAAAGAAGCAAAATCTTAGGTTAAATCTTCTCATAAAAATTACCCCAGAAGTCCCATAACTAAAGAATAGCGTAGACATGGGATTTGAAATTAAGCCTGACTCAATGTGAATGTGCACTGTCCCTGTATAAAATAGTCTAATCTCTAGGTTATAGGGACATTTATTATAATTAAACTATGCACAATGCAAAGTTAGGGGCTTTCCGGATATGGCCTTATTTAAGGTCATGACTTAACTCTATGTTTAAATATAACTCCGAGGGTCACAGAATTTCATTTCTAACTGTGATAATGCTTCAGCTCTTGGTTTTGACTTTGGGCTTTTTCTGGCATATTGACTAAGGTATCCTTTTTGTTTGTTTGTTTTTTGTGGTAATGGGGGTTGAACCCAGGGCCTCACACTTTCATGTTTGCAAGTACTAGACCACTGAGCTGCACCTTCAGCCCCCCCCCCTTTTTTTTTTTTTACTTTTTTGAGATAGGGTCTCGCTAAATTATGCAGACTGCCTCTGGGCTCCAATTTGCGATCCTGCTGCCTCTGCTTCCCAAGCCTCTGGGATTACAGGCGTGTGCCACTGCGCCCAGCCATGGTGTCTTTTTTTTTTTTTTCCCTGATTTAAATATTTGAAACTTAATAACTTCTGTCCTCTCAACTGTCATCTAAATAGTTAATTCCTACTTAAAATGCTAAGTATTATGCTAGAACTTTAAAAATAAAAAAGTATAAGACTTCTATTTCTTTTATTTTGTAGTACAGAACAGTAGATCTAGGAGACAAAAAATCTAATTTGAAATACTAGCTTCAGAGCCAGTTGCGGAGGGAAATGCTTTTAATTTCAGTTACTTGGGAGGTGGTGCTCCACAGGAGGATCACAGATTTGAGGCCAGAGGCAGCCTGTGTAATTTAGCAAGACCCTGTCTCAGAAAACAAAGTTAAAAATGGGCTACGGGTATGGCTCAGTGGTGGTTGTTAGGTGCCCTCGAGTTGGGTGGGCTCCAACTCATAGCAACCCTCATAGGGTTTTCAATGTTTGGTTTTCTCCGAGTTGCGTTGGGAGTGTATTGCCATGTCCTTATCCCATTTTTTGTGGTGCTGAGGATCTATCCGAGCGCCTCAGAAAGCACAGGGTAGCACCCTACCAACTGAGCTAAACCACAACCCTTCAGTGGTTAAGCACTTGCAAAAAGCATGCATGCAGCCTTGAGTTCAACTCCTTACCATCAAAAATATTTTAGTTTAGTAGCTTCAATATTTTTTTATTGTGATTATGGGGCAGTTAACTGAGTTTCTCTGTTTCCAAATCCATAATAATATCTATCAAAGGTTTTTTGGTGATTATTAAAGAAATAATAATGTTAAAGTGCTAAGAATAGTTTCTGACACATTACAAACATTATAGTTTTCCTCCTGTGACTGATTTCTATTACATTAATAAATATATAAGAAATATAGAAAGCAGCATAAAACATAGAACGTAGCTGGATTAGTATAAATTATTGTTTTTATTTCTTTAATTTTTTTTATATTCTGCCCTATTAATGTTTATTCAGACAGGCAAATAGCCACATCATTTGGGATAATTTTGAATGTTCTGTTTTCCACAAATAAAAGTTTAAAATATCTTTTAAATGCATCTTAAATCTCTTCCTGGCTGTCAAGTTCAAACACTCCTCTGCCCCCACATAAATTACTTGCTTCAAAGCAAGTACAGCCACACAGACCGAGGAGTACAAGTGGCCTGTTTACTAACCACAAATCTGCTGACAGGAGAAGGTAATTTGAGAATAACGAACACCCCTTCAAGGTACACACTGAATCTACTGTAAATTCTTCCCTTTAAATTTACTCATTTATCAAATAGAATAGGAGTGTTTCACCTTATCTTCTGGAAATTGCTGCCAAGTGGATATATTGATTTAGCTGGCCATTTAGTGGGGTAGGTGTCTATTATATTTTACCACATTGGTAAATGTGGTTTATTTAATCCCATTCTCAGTTGAAAAGGTTTCAGCATTGATAAAATCTGCAAAGACAGATGTGCAATAAATTGTGCTCTTCTAATGGAATTACTACAGAGAATAGAATGTCACAGAAAGATGCTCACCCCACGGCGTAAATCACCTAAGGATTTCTGTACTTCAAATATATTTCGGAAGAAGTGTATTGATGACTTGAATTATTTAACCCTTGTAAATGGAGCTTCTCTTTTAAACAATTATTTTTCCTCATGTCAAAATCATATGCTCACAAGTAAAGAGAAAGAATGGAAAATATGCCATCCAATTGGCTGACTGATTCAGCAAATCGGAATAATACAAACAAAATTTATTTGCTACCCCAAATTCACCCCTTCTCCTTCCTTCCCTCCACAGTAAGCAAGCTATAAACCATAAGTTCTTTTACATCTGATGATAACCAACCAAAGTACTGAATGTATTTTTGCAATACTAAATGACTGTTTGCTATTTGGTATCTAATTGCTTCATTTATGCATTTCTTACCATATCTTTTATCCTGTGAGCTTCTTTGGAATGATTAAATTCATTTCCAAGTTTGGCCTTCACAGAGATTTCCTCCAAAATAATGGTTACTAAACATATATGTGCCTGCAGCCATAGCCCTGTGGCATCCGATCCCATCAGATCTCGGAAGCTAAGTAGGGTTGGGCCTGGTTAGTACCTGGATGGGAGACCGCCTAGGAACACCAGAAGTTGTAGGCTTGGGAGAAGGACCTGGCATCCCCCTCCCAAAAATCAATCTGCCATTGAAAACCCTATGCACAGCAGAGAAGCACTGACAATAGTGTTTCCCCTGTTGTACACAGGGTCTCTATGAGTTGGATACCGACTCGATGGCACCTAACAACAACAACAACAACAAAACATAGATGAACTAACCGTGCATTTTCAAAAGACAACTAATTCATGGCCTAATGAATTCAGAAAAAATTGTGAATGTATACAAGAGAAAATTGAAAGAGCAAATAAAATATACAAATCAATCAAAATTGGCTCATGCTTTCATTTGGTAAATTTCCATGATATTGTCCTTTGTAAGCAACTTTATCTTTTGATTTGACTATTATTTCATAACCTTTTCCTCCCATCAGAGTTCCTTTTATACATCACGTTATCATGTTTTATAGTTGCATCATAGTGTAATGAATGCATCATCATAGTTTTAGATATATACTTCTATTTCTGAATTTCTGATCTTTTAAGTAATAACACAAGAGATAATCTAAATTTGATATTTCCCTTAAGGCATTACTAGATACATATATACATATTTTTAAACTCCCAGTACATATTGACAATTTTTTCCAAAAATATAAAATGCACTAATCATTATCTGTCATTCCAAAACACAAATTACTCTGGTACCTAAAAGTCTTTTAATACCTCAATTGGTGACAAAATCTAACATAACCCAAACTCATTGAGTGGCAAAAGCTAATCTAAACAGATGTGATATTTCAATACTTTTCAGCCACAATGACTAAGACCACACCTGCAGTTGAACATTTTGAACTTATTCTCAGTGTAGCAAGAAAAAGCCCACCCCAGTGGGATACATGAGTAACTCAGTGCTTCAGTTATATGGGGATGGTGGGGGAGAATCTGAGGAAGTAGGATTAGCTCTGGATTAGATTCTACCAGAAAGCAGGGACAATTCTGTGATGGGATGTCTCAATAAATATATAGATGGGTATACCTAGAGTTAGAATAAAATTTTATCAATAAATAATTTGTAAAGACAGAGCAGTCACCCGTTTTAGGAAAGAATGAATGTTTAACCTTGTTTTTGTTTGTGTTTAGATGAAATCATATGAGGTTGTTTAGTCTTGCTTTATCATAGTCTCAGAGTGGCCTTGTCTAAGGATGGTGATCCTTAAAGTTACTAACATACAAAAATAGAAAAATAACATAGCCTACCTATAAATTTCAAGTCATCTTCTGGATAGGTGAAGTTGCTTTTCTTTTTTTCTTTTTTCTTTTTCTCAAAGGCTCATGATAGATCTTATCTGCTCTAGATTTTTAAATGTTTGCAAATTTTGCTACAGAAATAATAAGGTGTTCATAGGATGCCTCCTCAGAGACTGCTGGTGAGTGCATATTGCCTTGGCTTTCTAACACCTGAAAATAATTGAATTACAATCTACATTTGGCTCAGGCTTTTAGAATGAATGTACTGAACATATACTATTTTATAATTGTACATACCAATGAGTTAGATGGAACATTTTATTGCATACTCATCAGCATTGAGTGTCCTTTTAGGTTGTTGTTGTTGTTAAGTGCCATCGAGTCGTGTCTGACTCATAGCGACCCTCATAGGGGTTTCAATGGCAGATTGTTTCAGGATTGCCTTGGGAGTGGGTTGCCACGGCCTTCTCCCAGTTTTGTGGTGCTGGGAATTGAACTTAGGACCTCAGCGATTGCAGAGCAGTGCTCTACCAACTGAGCTAAATCCCAGCCCAGTCCTTTTAGGTAGCTTATTTTATTGTATAAGTGAGTTGGTATGCAGGGTTCCTGACTATATTCCAAGTATGTGATATACGAATATTTGAAGTAAGTATGATAAAAATTAGTTTGTGGTCAGAGTTGCTCCCATGTCTCCCCTGATCATGAGTTCTGTTTGTGCTCACGATCAATGGAAGTCTACCTTCCTCACTGTTATTTCAGTCAGCTCCACCCTATGTCCTGCCCTATGTATTTTGGGGGACCTATATAAATAAAATAGGAGAGGTATGAAGAGGAGAAGAAGTACTGTCTTAGAGATAGGACTTCAGCTGCCTACTCTTCAAGAGAAGGGCAATTTTTCTGTTCTCTATTTAGTAGAGTTGTTCCTGAACTGAAACCGAGGTCAGAGAGTAAACAAAAGATGAAACTTCTTCTTGCTCATGACCATGTCACCAAGCTGTCTTTGTATCAGAAGGTAATGACTATGAAAGGGACTAGTAGTCATATTGTTTAAATTTTAAATAAATATTAAAATCTGCATATAAATTATTAAAATGACTCAAGAAGCATTTTGGTTTTAGGACCATGTTGCTACCACTGGTCCAAAAATTTTATAATGCACTGAAATATCCTGGAGTGATTCTTTAAAATGTAGCTTCTCAGGCTTCATCTCTTAGATTCATATTCAGGAGACCTGTGATGGAGCCTGGGAATCTGCCATGTATGGATTTTGCTTTGAGAAAGCATATGGCAAATACATTTTCCCCTTGAAGCAGAGAGGAAATTCACTTAGCAGTTACTAATGTAGCCATGAACACAATTGCCAATAAAATCTTAGTAAATGAAAGTATTTGGGGCAGGCTTGCCATCGTGAAACACTTTGGGATAGATTCTAATAATGACAGTACGTCAGATATGTAATTTTAGTGTTAATATTTGAACATGGACTATAGAATTATTTTTCCTCATAGTCTTCAAATATGATTATCTGTGAAAAGCTTTCAGAGAGAGCCTTCCTACTAAGATGAATTTCCTAAGTGGATCATTGAGAATGAAAAGTAATATGTAGATATCAGAAGCTGTTAAAATGACACTTTTACTTCAACTCTTCCCTCAGAACAGTTTGGACTATAATCTGAATTGTTTCAGAAAGGAGTTTTATGCCATAACATTTTACACATGATTTTATCCTGTGGCTCCTTTTAGGATAATTCTATTTGCCAGTGTTGATCCAGTGCAGAGTAGGATAGCACAGAGAACTTCTTTATGTGTTTCTTAATTGGTTACAGCCAATAAATCAATAGAAGTGAGTACAGAGATAGAAAAAGTTCAAGAGATATTTCAAAATGGTTGCAAAAGGATAAGAGCCAAGTCAAGTACATGAGCAAGTAGGGCAGTGCACAGAAGAGGAAACTGAATAGAAAAACCCAGACAAGTTCTGTGAATGCAATCCTGAGCTCAGGAACACTCAGGAAATAGAGTCAGTTCATCTACTCAGATCTTTCTTCATGTGATTAACACTTGTTCAGTATTACCTGGCCTTATTTAAATATAAATATTTAAGCCAGGTGATGTGGCCTCCACCTGCAATCCTAGCTACTTGGGAGGAGGAGGCAGGAGGATAGCAAGTTCAACGCCAGAAGCAGCCTATGTATCTTAGTAAGACCTTGCCTCTAAATAAAAAATAAAACAGGGGGTGAGGGTGTAGCTTAGTGGTAGAGCACCTGCCTAGTATAAACAAGGCCTTGGGTTCAACCTTCCAGTACCTAAATAAATAAATAAATAAATAAGAAATATTTAAGACTTTTATACCTTTTTTAAATTAAATATCAGACAAATATTCTGGGAAGTTTTCCACTTTGTTCCTAATCAGGGATCAAGCCAAAGGTGCCTACTTTTTTTAATTAGTATTTTAATTGTACGTATCTCTGGTATACAGAGTAATGCTTCAGTTCATATATATAGTGTGAAATTATCAAATCAAAATTATTGACACTTGCATTTCCTTAAACATTTTACAAAAATGTTGATTAACATGTAATGATAATTGTACATATTTATGAGTTCTAGCATATTTTTTGGAATTTCACTTAGTGGCATACTATATTTTGTACTTGTTCTCTCCTTTATCCCTCTATGTTGTTTGCCCTCATCCTCCTGACTTCCTCATTGTACTCTCCCTCCATATAATCCCCTCTCTTTTCAGGTTGGATCCACTTGTGTTTTCCAATCTTGTTAAATGCTGTTGATTCAGGTCTGACTCATAGCTACCCTAGTACAACAGGACAAAACATTACCCGACATTGTGCCACACCTGGAACTATGTCACTACTTCTTTGCTATTCATAGAGTTTTTGATGGCTGATTGTTTCAGGAGTGGGATGCTGGGACCTTCTCCCAAGCCTACAGCACCTGGTATTCCCAACTGGTCTCCCTTCCAAGGACTAACCAGACCTGACCCCATTTAGCTTCTGAGATCTGACAAGATCAGATGTCAGGATAGTATGGCAATAGATGTTTCCAATTTTAGATATGTAAAATTCTCTATATATAAATTTTTTCTTTAAGGTAGATCTTGCTCCTACATATAAGTAAGAACATGCAGAATTTTTCTTTTTTTACTGGGTTATTTCATTTAAAATGATAATCTCCAGTTCTATCCATTTTGCTGCAAATGACCTAATTTCATTCTTCTTAACTGCTGAATAATATTCCATTGTGCGTATATACCAAATATTTTAATCCAATCATCTGTTGATGGACATTTGGGCTAGTTCAATACCCTTGCAATTATGAAAAGTGGTGTGATAAACATGGAAGTGCAGATGTCCATGTGGCATGATGACTTATCCACAGACATGGTATAGCTGGGTCATATGTTTGTTCTATTTTTAGTTTTCTGAGGAACCTCTATAGTGATTTCCAGACTGGCTGAACTGAGAGTCCCACCAGCAATGTAAAAGTGTTCCTCCTTCCCACATCCTTGCCAACATTTGCTGTTTATTTTGTTGATCCTAGCCATTCTGTCTGTGTAAGATAGAATCTCAGTATAATTTTGATTTGCCTTTCCCTGATGGGTAAGGATATTAAACATTTTTTCATGTGTTTATTGGCATTTGTATTTCTTCTTTTGAGAACTGTCTGTTCAGTTTCATTTCCCACTTATTTATTAGATTCTTTGTTATTTTGGTATTTAACTTCTTAAGTTCTTTGTGTATCTTAGATATTTATCTTCTGCCAGATGCATAGGATGCAAAGATTTTCTTCCATTCTTTGATCTCTTCCTTTACCCTATTGTTTTCTGTGCTGTGCAAAAGGTTTCTAATTTTATGTAACCCCTTTCGTCCATTGTTGATTAGGTTTCCTATGCTAGTGGAGTCTTGTTAAGAAAGTACTTACTTTTGCCTTTGTTTTGAAGTGTGTTCTCTATATTTGCTTCTAGTAACTTTAAGGTTTCTGATTTTATGTTCAGATCTCTAATCCATTTTGGATGATTTTTGTACAGGTTGAGAGATATAGGTCAACTTTCATTCTTCCACATATGGATATCCAATTTCCCCAGCATCATTTGTTGAAAGGCTTTCTTTTCTCCAATATATTCTTTTGGCACCTTTGTCAAAGATCAAGTGACTATAGCCACATGGGTGTTTATTTGGATCTTTTTTTCTGTTCCTTCGGTCTTCATGCCTGTTTTTATGCCAGTACCACACTCTTTTTGCTACTATGGCTCAGTAGCATAGTTTTAAATCAGGTATTATGATGCCTCCTGCTCTGCTTTTATTCTTTAGGATTGTTTCAGCTATATAGGAATTTTTGTGCTTTTATATGGATTTTAGGATTATTTTTTTCTATTTCTCTGAATATATCATTGGAATTTTGTTGGGAAATGTATTGAATCTGTAGATTGCTTTTGGTAGTATAGCCATTTCACTATAAAAAGATGTCCACTTTTGCCAATTCCATTCATTATCATATCAGAAGTTCTAACCATGAAAAAAAAGTTCTAACCAGAGAAATGAGAAAGAAAAAAGAAATGAGAAAGAAAAAGAAGAAAAAATATACCTAAATTAGAAAAGTAGTACATTTACAAATGGCATAATTCTATTTGGACATAATTCCAAAGAATTATGACATGGACAAAAACACTAGATCTAAGAAAAGAAGAATCTGGCAAATTGCAGAGTATATACCAGCAATGACAATTCCATTTATAGTCACATAAAAATAACATAATTCTTAGGAATTTATTGCTTTACCTATGATAGTTCTAATGTCATATAATTATTATCAATGCAGGTAACTTTCAAACTAAATATTCTTTAATTTTTATCTCCTTTTAAGACTTTGAGCAAATACCTACTTAAAACTAGGGAAAACTACTTTACAAATCACTTACTGAAAACTACAAATCATTGTTAGAAGAAATGAAAGGAAAATCAAATAATCAGAAATACTTCATTGATAGATAGACTGATATTCTGAAGATGACACTACTCTTCAAATTGGTTTTTAGATGCAATGGAATCTGCATTAAAATCCCAATGATCCTAAAGCTGATTTTAAAATTCATATGTAATTTCAATAGATCTCAATATTAAAAACATTCTTGAAAATATCAGAGATGAGGAGCTCATACTTGCTTATGTCAAAATTTACTATCAAGGTACAAAAACCAAAACAAGGACTGAGGAAGTTGCTTTGTGGTATATCACTTGCTTAGAATGTGTGAGACCCTGGGTTAAACACTCAGCACTGCAAAAGGAATAAAAATCAAAACAGTGTGGTACTGACACAGAGATATACATCAATAGGATAAAATTGAGAGGCCAGAAATAAACACTTGGATGTCAATTGATCTTTAATAAAACTGCCAAGACCACTCAATGGAGAAGGAATAATCTCTTAATAAAAAATATATAAAATAAATTTTAAAAATCACTCAAAACAACTTTATAGCTGTCCATAGGCAGAACAATGAGAAAAGGAGGAAGTGGGATAATAAATACTTAATATGAGAGCTAAAACTATAAAATTCTCAAAATAAACTCAGGAGTAAATTTTAATAATCTTGGTTTTGACTGTGAGTTCATAGAAAGCACAAGTCACAAAAACAATAACAACAACAATAACACTCACAAAATAATGATACACTGGATTTCTTCAAAATTCTGAGATCCTGTGCATCCACAAATGCTTTTAATAGAATGAAAAACCTGCAGTATGAATCAAAATGTTTGCAAATATATATGATAATATTATAATAAACTAGTTTGTTATATCTGCCAGGATTATACCTATATTGTTAAAACTTACACATCCACAAAAAAAAAAAAAAAGCTAAATCACCCAAATAAAGAATGGAGAAAAAATCAAATGGACAATTGTCTACAGATATACAGATGATAAACACAAACATGTTCAATAGCACTATTCATTGTTGTTGTTGTTAGGTGCCGTCGAGTCGGTATCCGACTCATAGCGACCCTCATACGGTTTTCAATGGCTGACTATTTCAGGATTGCCTTGGGAGTGGATTGCCAGGCCCTTCTCCTGTTTTTGTGGTGCTGGGAATTGGAATCAGGACCTCAGAGACTGCAGCGTAGCGCTCTACCAACTGAGCCAAATCCCAGCCGGCACTATTCATTAGGGAAACATAAATCAAAACCAAAATGTGATAGTATTTCAGCCCCACTAGGATGGTTATATTTTAAAAAGCAAAACAAAACAAAAATGGAAAATGTTAAGTGTTAGTGAGAATGTAAAGAAATTAGAACTCTCACACATGGGATGTTAGGTACCCTCAAGTCAGATTTGACTCATGGTGACCCTTATAGGGTTTTCAATGGCTGATTGTTTCAGGATCGCTTGAAGCATGGATTGCCAGGTCCTCCTGTTTTTGCGGTGCTGGGGATTGAACCCAAGTCCTCAGAGAGTGCAGAGCAGCATTTTATCCACTGAGCTAAACCCTAGCCCCAGAGGAATTTCAAATTATATAAAAAGGTATGGTAGAACACAATTTAGCAGTTGCATTTAATCATCAAATTGTATAATAATTCTTACAGACATAGACTCAAAAGAATTGAAATCTGGAGTTCAAATGAAAACTTGTGCATGTGTGTTCATGACTGCACTGATTTAGAAAAGCCACTAAATGCCCATCACCTGGTGCCTGGATAAACAAAGTGCTATATCTACATGAAATGAAATGAAGTGTTCTAATACATGATGCTGTATGGAAAAGCCTTGAATACATTATGTTAAATGAAAGAAGCCATACATAAATGGCCATGCACTGTAAAAATTCCATGAATATAAAATACCAAAACTGATAAAAATCTAGACACAATAAACAGATTAGTCTTTTCAAAGGTCAGGGGGAAGGTGGGAATGGAAGCAACTGCTAAATGTGAACAGAATTTCCTTCTGGTGTGATGAAAATATTTTGGAACAAGGTAGTGACAAACCATAGCACAAGATCATGAATATACTCCATGCCACTAAGATGTACACTTAAATAGTTAGAATGGGAAAATTTACTTCATATTAAGCATAACAAATTTCTACTTGATGGCCCTAAAATCGTGATTTTACAATAGAAAATCTTTTTATCTCTCACAGGTATTTATTGAGTTTTTGTTTATTTCTAGTAAAGATATTTAAGCTTGTCAAACATACCAAAATAGCATTTTGATTTATGATGTCAATGCATCCTAAGTGAAGCCTGTAATTGTAACATTACAATAATATTTTTAAAAATACAGAATAATTAGATACCCCATCTTTTAAAAAAAGACAGAAGTAAGCTTTTAGAATATTCTCTCTACCTATTGATGTAGTAAACAATAATATTTGGTCTTGTGATGAACATTTTTATACACTTGGCCTGAACTTGGCAATGGGAGAATAGAACTGAACATGAAAACACAACAGGCAATTGCAATCTATATTTCCATGTCTTAGCTCCTTTTCCCTTTATGCTAAATAGACAACATTTGGACCAATTTGTTTAGGTCAAGAAATAGCAGCCTCTTTGAACTTTCTGTCTCTGTTCAGGCTTCGCGAGTAATCCAACTTCTCTCTCCCCACATAACGTGTTCTAAGTATGCAGTGGCCATTAACAAATTCTTCTCCAGTATTTTCTGCTACTGGCTCAATGTGCTAAGGTGCTGGAAAAGTCCTGGGTATAACATTTCCTAGATCTATACTGACTTCTCCCTCTGGGCACTTTCATTTGTCAGTGTCATCTGTAAAATGCAGAAGTATCAATCTTAGTGATTATAACAATGTCTTTCCCTGGGAATTGCCAGGAAAAGTTCTACTTCAGTGAGTTATGGAGGGGCTCACACAATGTAATTTTATAAAGGGTTTGAACACCACAGAGTGAGCCGTTAAAATCAACTCTGATTCTCAATACCCCAGCATAAAACCTCTGCCCCTTAGGCTAGTCAGCTTGCTATTCCTTGTGCATCGTTTATTCATACCCACCATCTTTAAAAGGAAGCAACTCTTTTTACAAAGATCTTTATATTTTTCACCAAAATTCATGTTCATTACTCACTGAAAGTCAACCCTGAACTCCACATGACCTATTTCATTATCATGGATTCCAAGTATGGGGCTTGACCATGGCAATGCATGAGACAGCCATAAAAACAAAATGTTCTTTGCCAGAGGAAAAGGAGGAAAGCAATGATAACCCAAATTGCTACATATCCTCCAGATACTGGGCTACAGCTTCCTAGCTAACACTCAAGAAATGTGTGTGGAGAATCAATTTACACAGCTTTATGCTACTTGGCAAGAGGACAAGGATGAACTAAAATTAACATTGTCCTCATCATTCTTCCTCTAGAGGATACTGAATAAATTATATACAGAAAAAAACAATAGAAAATTACACAGAAGGCACCTATTATTTATTATTTGATGGTGACCTTTACCAATACTTTTGGTAAAAGTTGGAGAACTCGCACAGACTATGGTGAAGACCAATAAAGCAGCTCCTTTCCCCTCAGCCCAAGTCCAGGTATTGAGCTTTCAGCCCCTTCTGCCTGACTCAAGTAATGTTGTTGTTGTACTTAAAAGGAATATTAAATAGTGGTGAAGGCACAAGTGCACACACACACACACACACACACACACACACAGAGATAAGTGTGACTCAAAAAAGAAAGCATTAAATAAAGGAGATAGATAGATAGATACACATGACCTAAGGGACCTCAATCTACCTTATTGTTCCTATTTCATAAAGATAAATTAAATTTCTGCTGTCACCACTCCAATACAGAAATCACTAAATGCAGCCTGCATGTGGTCCCAAAATCTATAAATTCAAGTAATCAATAAACTTAACTTTTGTAATGTGTGAAGGGAGTGAGAAAATGGAACCCCTGCTTCTAAATAGTACTGTGTACACAATTCTTGCTCTTCACATTTCCATTCCAATCTCATTTTCTCAGGCTATATTTCGCTTATTTCTCAATGACTATGATTTGATTTTCTATATTATTTGTCAGTTAATTATGTATGCTTTTGTATCATCATCTGTTTCCTTCACCCCTCTCCCCAGTTAGGCTGTGATTGTTTCTAAAGTTGAGTTGGATAGATGTTTCTTGCTGCTTTTACCACTGCTTACATAACACTGTGCTCAATAAAATAAGGATATTTTTGTATACCTGTCAGGATGGAGATGATTGAACTAGAACTAAAATGAAACAGATATAAATGTACAATTTCTGATCTTCTGAGCTTACTACAGTGACCACTGAGATGGTGGCTGCTTCCCTCACATTAGCTCCCTATTGTATAACTCCATTACATCTAAGTTTTATGCTGCTAGAACTAAACATCCCACAAACATTGCAAGATTTTTGACATATAAAACAATTTTTTAAAAATTTCTTTGTTCCCTTATGCTTACCCTAAGAAAAACATCCCTGCAGCCTTAGCCCTGTGACATCTGATCCCGGCAGATCTCGGAAACTAAGCAGGCTCCAGCCTGGTTAGTGATTGGATGGGAGACTGCCCAAGAACACCAGATACTGCAGGCTTGGAAGAAGGACCCAGCAACCCACTCCCAAAATTCAATCCACCATTGGAAATTCTATGAATAGGAGAGAAGCACTGATAAAGTGTTTCGCCTGTCGTATGTAGTGTCGCTACGAGTTGGATACCAACTCGACGGCACCTAACAACACAACAAGAAAAACAAATTGGCATTTATTTAATGTTCCTGTTATATTTTTGGTGTCAGGACAATTAATTTGGAGAAAATATTTTGGATACCAAAATTCCCTAAGAAAATGACCTTGAGAGATGATGACTAATATTTAGCTCACTAGGTAATTTACAACTATTATTTCCAGTTTCTGGGGCTGAAATTTAAGACAAAGCTGATGTTTATGTTCTATTCAAACAATGCAGCTTTGTAAATTATACACACACACACACCTGTTCTTCTCTCCAAAATTAAACTTTCCTAGATTTTCTGATTGGGAGAAGGACCCAATTATACACACACACACCTGTTCTTCTCTCCAAAATTAAACTTTCCTAGATTTTCTGATTGGGAGAAGGACCCAGTAACCCACTCCCAAAAATCAATTCACCATTGAAAACCCTGTGAACAGCAGAGAAACACTGACATTATTGTTTCGCCTGTTGTACACAAGGTCGCTATGAGTCGGATATCGACTCAACAGCACCTAACAACAGCAGGTTTTCTGAGGTTTTACCATTCACTAGACTTTAAAGTATAAATGTCCATCTAGAGAATTTTATGGGGGCTGGAATTTAGCTCAGTTGGTAGAGAGCTGTGCTGCAGTCTCTGAGGTCCAGAGTTCAATTCCCAGCACCGCAAAAATGGGAGAAGGACCTGGCAATCCACTCCCAAGGCAATCCCGAAACAGTCAGACATTGAAAGCTCTATGAGGGTCGCTATGAGTCGAATACTGACTCAATGGCACCTAACAACAACAACAAAGAGAATTTCATGTTCATTCCTTTCAGAGAAAAAAAAAGATTGAGTAATTAGAGAAATAGAGAACCAATATAATTATTTAAAGAAAAGAAGCCAGGTATGATAGCTCATGCCTGTAATCCCAATTACTCTGAAAGGCAGAACAGTAGGATTGTAAATTGAAGGCTAGAGGCAGCCTATACAACTTAGTGAGATCCTGACTCAAAATAAAAAATAAAAAATGGCTGAGGGTTCAGCTCAGTGATAGGGCACTTGCAAAATAAGTGCAAGACCCTGGTTTTAACACCCAAGTACTAAAAAAAAAAGGGAGAAAAAGATGAAAAGCACCCAAATGAGGAATGAGGATATAGTGAAGCATGGTGGTACATGTGCAAGGCCCTGAATTTGATCCTCAGCAAAAGTAAAGCACCCATATATATACTAATCAAAGACTGGATAAGCAGGTATTTGATGGGCTCATGGAATAGAATATGGAGTAGACACAAGCCAAATTTTACATTTAAGATGAATAAATATAAGAGCTATATACTTGTATCTACACACATATATATAACATATCTATTTTATATTCTATAAGGAAACTTATTATACAATTTTGGATATTACTATGAAAGACTGGTTTTTATTAGATACAATTTTTGTTGGCTATGATGTTCCTAATTTGGATGTTGTGATATTTCAGCAGAAAGCTGATAATCTTTAAAAAAAATTTTTTTTCTTTATTATGAACTTTGGGTTTATTTACTCTAGGCACTTCTTCAAGCCTACCTTTATCTAAATATTTGTGGGATCTGGAGGTATAAAAATTGTTGGCATTCAGTGTTCTTAATTACCATCAATTGTGTAGATTATTAACATCCTTCTTCTTTCTTCAGTCCTAGGATTTAGAACTCTCAGACTGCTGCCCAACAGAGGAAACACCCGAGTAGCCTTCTGGATAAGACTAATCTTGTAGAAACATCTTATTTCCTTCTCATAACAACCCAAATGGCTATCAATAAATAAAACATTGATTTCAATTAAGTTTATTACTCCCCCAGCTCACTTGCTTCCTAAAGACTCAAAGTTATACCTATTCATCTTACACTATTAACAGACAAGGGCCTGAGATGTTCACAACATGACTCCAACACTTTTCCTTACTTAATACCTTTCCCTGAGGAGGAAAGTAGAACATATAACACGATAATGGAGAGTTGATTCTGTCCAATTGGTGTTCGGATGCACAAATGTAAAAGACCTCTGATCCTGGCTTTAAATTTGCAAACTATTTAACAAATTATCCTGTGGTCCAATTGTTTGTTTCTTGAAAAAGACACTTTATTACTTCATAAAATAACCTTACATAATTTCAAAGGGCTTATTAACTTGTCATTTTTGCTCACAGTCTCTGGACCATGAGGAACCTGCACATGGATTGGATTAGGTTATAAGAAACTAGATTGCCAGTTATTAGAAAAGAAAGCTAGGCAACTTGACAATTCCTTTAATTCCTTAACTTTGTATATTTTGCTATAATAAATTTATAAAGTTAATATGCTTTAAATGGAAATTTATAGAGATCCATTGTCTAGTTTGTGGAAGCTTAATGAACTGAGAATCAGTAGAATTCACTATTTTATAAACTTTTAAGTTTTTCTGGGTGAATGACATAAAGGAGGAGGGGAAAATTTGGCAATGATAAGGAACAATATTAAGAAACAAACTGTAAACAAATGAAAAGTTTACCCTAGACTTGCTGGCCCTTATCTTGCTTTTGCTTGAACTACAAGAGTTCCATGTTTTTCTCATTGTAATGTCATTGTTTGCTCACCATTCTGATGAGTTTGTGAGCTTTGTCTTTTATCTGTGAATCCTTAATGCCTAATACACTGCTGGATACAGATATTCTTAACAATAACTACATTTAGTTTTCATAAATTAATGAATAAATTGCTAGGAAGTGATGTTAGTGATAATATTAAGGTCAATATGGGGGCAGCATATTGAAACATTCCTCAAGTATGTGGA
>VMDO01017486.1:8339-25839 GCA_007922755.1 Pedetes capensis | reverse complement strand
GGTTGAGATGCAGGACACTTATGGTCTATTGTGTCTTTTTCATTAATTTTAAGAAACATTGTATTTACTTTTTAAGATAAGATGTAGTTAAAAGATAACTTCATCTACATGACCCCAATAGGAAGTAAATTACCTGGAAACTACTGCTATGAGAGGAGCTTCCCCTGAGGTCATTTGAATCCATAGAAGAGATTTGAAAATATGTGTTAAAAAATTAATTCTCACTCATTTATGTATGCAAATTAAAAAGAACTGAAGAGATGTGTCACTGAATAGCAATCCTCCAGTGTCCAGCTTTAATGAATAATTAGGCTACACTTGTTTTGCCGTCTTTTCATATTTTCACCTTGTTAGTGCCTCTTTGAAAAAGGATGAGCTTCATAAACCATTTCCAGGTACTCCTATTAAACTTAGCTTTAAGCCCGATGCAGGCCTATTTCCAGATATAATACTCTGTGATTTGATAATTCACTAATTCAGTCAGGTTCCAAATCTCAGTTTTCAAGGGACCTTCCAGATTGTTTTTTATACATGATTTGTATACACATCGTCTCTCTCTCTCTCTCATATTATTTAGAGGGAATGCATACCAAATGCCCTCAAAAGAAGAAGCTCTAGATTTAAATCTCTACTTCACATTCTACTTGATATATGACATGGGGCAAATCATAAGTCATTTTGAGATCTGAGTTTTCTTTTCAGTAAAATGAGTGGATTCATAATGACTATTTAGAGGGCTGCAGTGAGGAACAAGTAAAATATTTCAAATGAAAAACATACTCAACATTGACTGTCCAAAGAGGATAGATGGTATATTTGTGGTTCAAAATCTCATGCAGTAACTCTATTACCATTTAGTAGAATTGGAACTCAGCTTTCATTCATAAACTCACTACTGTTATATCAGGCCAATGACACTACACCATATTCAGGTCACGTTTATCACACTTATAGGTAAGGAAGGAGCTCCATCATAAGTTCATGTAGCAAAGACTTATTATACACATACTGTTTACCCAACAGAGTGAAAGTTATAGTTCAGAATGAAAGCAGAGAAACCATTCTGAACTGCAGCAAACCATCAAAAGAAGGTGAACCAAATGTCAAGGATATCATCTATCCAATTGTTGTTAAGTGCCATCAGATCGGTATCCGACTCATAGCAACCCACTGTACAACAAGCACAACCCTATTGTCAGTGCTTCTCTGCTGTTCACAAGGTTTTCAATGGTGGATTGATTTTTGGGAGTGGGTTGCCGGGTCCGTCTTCCAAGCCTACAGCACCTGGTGTTCCCAAGTAATCATCTCAGTGCATTGGAGGTCTCCCATCCAAGAACTAACCAGGCCCGACCCTGCTTAGCTTCTGAGATCTGACGGGATAGCATGCCACAGGGCTAGAGCACAATAATTCTGAGTCAAGAGTACTATTATCTATTCTCATTTGCCTCTGCTTTGGTTTCCATTCCCATTGCTTAATCCCAATCTCAGAAGAAAATATCCTATGTTTGCCAAGTATCAACCCCCATGACAGAAACAGTTGCTTTCCTAAATACAATCACATGTCCTATGAGAGTGTTTTGGTCAGTAACAGCTTGTCTATATGATAGTGACCCCATAAGGTTATATTGCATAGTGATATCATAGCCATTTTAGCCTGTGTAGGTACACTCTATGTTCTCAGAATGATAAACTTGCCTAGCATTGTATTTCTCAGAATCTATCCCATTCTCTTGGATGATGCATGCTTGACTGTATTCTCACAGTGTTCCTCTGGGTGATATTGTTAGTGACTTGGTCACTTAAATCAATTGCCTTTGTCTGAATTATTTTTATCTTTCATTTTATTTATTTATGTATGTATTTATTTATTTATTTATCTATTTATTGTGGTACTTAGGGAAGCAACCTTGTGCCTCACACATACTTTGCAAGTATCTTATCACTGGCCTGTACCTCCACCTGGTTTTTTTATTTTATTTTTTAATCCTGTGACAGGGTCTTGCTAAGTTATGCAGGCTGTCTCAAACTTGCTATTGTCCTGCCTCCACCTCCCAAATTGCTGGGATTACAGGCATGAGCCACCACTCTGACCTTGTGGAGTTGTTTATTTAAAAAAGGGGAATAATGATGCCTACTTTTCTCACAGTGTCAATGTGAACATTAATGTGATATGTAGGTAAAGTATCTCAGTGCATTGGAGGTAGCAAGCACCCCAAATTTCACATTGTGGGGATGGAAATAGTTATCTCCATTCAACAAATGGAAGATAACCTAAAAATATGGAGCAATTTGTACTACCCAATAGATCATATCAACTTGAACCTTGAACTGAGTTCTTCTGACTCCCTGATCTATTCAATCATAACAACACCTTGTGATGTTATTACATAAGTTCTGCCATGCCTGACTCTCAAACCGGGCACAGCAGAGAGCAGAAATTCCAATTTGCCCTCTCACATTTCCTAGAACTCTGCCCCAACCTAGCTGGGCATTCCATCATTTCTGTCAGTAGCAATTTCCCATTACTTTCTTCTTAAAACTGTTCTTCAGGGTTCACAGGGAGATATGTGATTCTGAACCCACTGACAGATGTTGCAGGGCTTATTCATGCTTTAATGAAATGCACCCATGCTTTTGTTAATTAAGTCTAATTATAATTTTAGTTATAGTTAGAAATTTAAATTTGTCTCTGATGAAGGAATAAATTTGAGTTTATGAATTGTGGTATTTTTATAATCACCTTTTCACCTTAAACATTCTGTGATAGAATGGTTCAAATAGTTGTTAATAAGACCAAGAGAGAGAATATGTGCATGTTTTAGAACTAGTATCTTTGTTTTAAATCAAAACATTTTAGAAGAGTTATAAAATATTTCCAACTTTTGAATATAGCCAATCAATCATGATATAGTTATACATTACTTATCTTAGTTTTAAATATGTAGTATATTATCATATAGGTATGTAGGTAGAAGTTCAATTAAATCTAACTTAGAAAATTTAGAGTTGTGTCCTGCTTCTTGGGTGATTCAATTGACATCTGTCACCGTCCATGTTTTTCAACTTATAATATGTAACTAAATGCTCCTGTGCCTACCTTGCAGTCTTCTTGCACACATTTAATAGATTATAAACATGAACATGAGACCAGGTGTTTATAGGTGAACAAATATGAGAGATTATTACCTTTATTCACTGTGTCCACAGGTCCTAAATTGAAGCCTTAATGCTGATAGCATAGTTATAAAAAAAAAGTTTTGAATCCAGAATTTACCCTATTTCTGTGTCCTAAAGCCATCTTCACCTACAGCCATACAATTGTGCTGTCTGATCCTGTCAGATCTCAGAAACTAAATAGGGTAGGACCTGGTTACTATTTGGGTGGGAGACCACCTGGGAACATCAGGTGCTGTAGGCTTGGGAGTAGGACCCAGCAACCCACTCCCTTAAAACAATCATCCATTGAAAAATCTACAAATAACAGAGAAACACTAACAGTACTGTTTCTTCTGTTGTACATAGGGCCGCTATGAATCAGACACCAACTTGATGTCACCTAACAACAACAACAAAGCCATCATCATCATTACCAAAACTACAATTAGTTGTATTGTTTAAGTGGTTCTCCCAAGATCCTGCATTAAGCAAATGCAAAATTTCCCTCAGAAAATGTTAATACAGACAGCAGAAAGAATCATAGCAAATGAATTTTAATTAAATAAATTCTCACATTTCAATAAAAAGAAAATCTAAAGAAACAAACTTCCACAGTTAGTCACCAAAACTACCTGCAAAATCATACCTACAACAATTTCTCAGATACAATTATAAATGTACTTCATATTCTTTAAATGGTTAAATTATTTAGACAAAAAATATTTTGTTTTGAAAAATATGTCGAAATAGTATCTAAAATATTTGCTCAATGATAAAAGACATTACAAAGAATAATTGACAGATCTTTTTTTTTTTTTTTTTTTTTTTTGAGTGCTGGGGATTGAATTGAGGGCTTTGAGCACAAAATGCAGCCACTCTACCATTAAGCAACATCCCTACCCACAGCTACAACCTGAGACAGTAAGCAGAAAAAAGGACATGGGATAAGTCACCTAAAAAAATATATAGTAACCGATAGGAATGTGGAGGAGAGGCTGGAAGATATGGAAGTGAATAGAAAATTATGTGAAAAAGTCTAAATTAATAGACAACAGTTCAAGGAGATGGAGTCATAAAATTTAAAAGGTAAACAATAACTTTATGTTGTTTATTAGATGGTAACCCTTGGATTAAAGAACTCCAATAAATGATAAGGAAGATAATTTTATAGAAACATACACCTGTAATGGTATATCATAGAAGAGGTCATCCTAAAGCAGTTATAGAGGAAAAAAATTAACAAAACAAAATTTAGATTCATAACTGATTTCTCTACAGCAACAACAGAAGCTTAAATGGCTGTGAGGATAATATCTCATAGGGCTAAGAAAAATATCCTAGAATTTAATGCCATTGAGATTGAGGGAAAAATCAGGACATCATTAGATAAATAATAACAAGGTGTCAAATTATAAATATCTAGCTAAAGAAACAGCACACACTAGCAGAAAGATATATATGAAGGAAAATATCAAAAATATAAGAAGGAAAAATAAGCACAAAACAAATTTAATGAATAAAAACCATTTAACACAGATGGGAATATAAACACTTCAGTAAATCTAAACAAACTATGAAAATATTCAACAATAATAAGTTAAGTATATAAAACTTTTTAGACAGCCAGTAATAAGAATAAAACTAGCCAAATGCCTTTCAAAATTATTTTTAAAATCAATAGTTAATCCCAAGTAAGACATTAATAGAATAAAAGTATATTCAAAACAGATAAGTATCCAGGGGGAAAAAGGATGGAGGCAATGAATATATTTTTTATGCAATGGTAATTATATAGTAATAAAAATAAATTGAATATATATCTTTAAAACTGCTACATATATAACATGAATGAATCTCACAAATGTATTGTTGCATAGGAAAAGTAAATCACAGAAGATACAGAAAATACAATTCAATCCACATAGAGGAGCCCAAAGTAAATATCATATTGCTTAGGGAGCTGAGACATGCTCAAATGAGAACAATTATTGTAGGAATGATAAGCTCCACATTCAGGATAATATTTCTAGTTCAGAGGATGGTCATGGAAATAGGAAAGTATGATTAGAAATGAGGTATCTAGAAGCATAGGTGTATTAGTTTATTTTTAAAACTATATGTACATTTTATAAATATATATTGTATGCATATACTTTTCTTATTTAAAGATAAAAAATTGGATAGGAAGAAAAAAGGTAAAAGATTTTTCCCATAATAGTATGTGAATTCTTTAATGTAATCTCTAAACATCTCCTCTTGCTATTCTTCTGAAAGATATTAAAATCCGAATTACTCAGAAACAATGTATCTATTGGTCTAATAATATTCGTACTGAAGTACTCTAAAACAGATCTATATAAAGTTCAATGATTCACTTCAATCTTCTGTGTGAATGTGGTACAATGTTCTTATGACAAGTAGCAGGCAAAGATGATCGGAGCACCAATTAAATAGATGAGGAAAACATGCTAGCAAGGAAATTGCTTGTAGAATGTGAATTATTTCTCTCACTCACATAAAGTCTTAAATGAGAAGAAAAGGACTAGAGAAGGGCATTCATTCAAAAATGTTTTAATATCTACTATATGCCAATAACTAGGTGCTCAGAATAAAGAGATGAAGTAAACAAAACAAAAAATTTGACCTCACATAGCTTACATTAACTTTAGACTATGGTGTTGTTGTTGTTGTTAGGTGCCCCAGAATTGGATCCGACTCATAGTGACTCTCAGAGCGTTTTCAAAGGCTGACTGTTTCGGGATTACCTCGGGAGTGGATTGCCACATCCTTCTTCCACTTTTGTGGCACTGGGAATTAAACTCCAGACCTCAGAGACTGCAGAGCAGTGCTCTACCAACTGAGCTAAATCCCAGCCCACTTTGTACTATATTGGGTTAAAAATAACTTGTAGTTACAAATGAAACCTATTGACAAATGTAGTCTGTGAGACTGGTAAATACTATGTTGTAGTTATTAGGTGCCATCCAGTCGAGTCCAACACATAGAGACCTGCATAGGGTTTTCAATGGCTGATTGTTTCAGGATTGCTTCGGGGGTGGATTGCCATGTCCTTTGTCCCATCTTTGTGATGCTGGGGATTGAACCCGGATCCTAGAGAGTGTGCCCCTGCCCAGTAAATACTGTGGAGGTGTACAAAGGATATGGGTAGTTCCGATGGAGAGGGAGAGGATTATATTTGAAACAAGATTGACAGTGGAAGACTCATTGAGGGGAAGAAAATAGCATTACCATAAGAAGGTGAGAGTGAGTCTTGAAGGGGTTGGCAAAAAGAGTATTCCAAGTAAGAAAAATGCCAAGTATAAACAATTCTAGAAATAAGAAAATATAGCATGAGTAAAGAGAGATTGGGCTGGGATTTAGCTCAGTGGGTAGAGCACTGCGCTGCAGTCTCTGAGGCCCCGAGTTCAATTCCCAGCTCCGCAAAAATGGGAGAAGGGCCTGGCAATCCACTCCCAAGGCAATCCCGAAGCCCTCAGCCATTGAAAACCCTATGAGGGTCGCTATGAGTCGGATACCGACTTGAAGGCACCTAACAATAACAAAGAGAGATTGGCTAAAACAATAACTCTAGACCAGAATAATCTATCTGCGTCTCCTAGGAGCTTGTTAAAAATGCAGACACTGAGGTCCTACCTGGATCTCCTGCATCAATTCCACATGTGGACAAAACCCCTAGGTCATTCTTATGTAAATGAAATTTTCAGAAGCACTGAGCTAGATGGAGAGGAATTGGAGATGAGTAAAGAGAGATAACCAACAGCTAGTTTACTTAGGGTGTTGTTGGGCTCCTTCTTCACTGTTGGTGTGCAATGTAAATTAGTACAGCCATTAGGAAAAGCAGCATAGAGTTGTATTGATCTAAGAGAGATGAATTTAGAGACTTAAAATCTCCATCTTGAAAAACTCTGGGACTGCAAACCACAATCCGGACGACACCCTAAAGGGTATAATTTAGAATGTCCAAGGCTGGTAACTAAGGTGACACTGACATCAAGGCATTCAAGCTGGTAACCAAAGTAAAGATACTGACATCAAGGCACCCAAACCTCAGACTTAAAACCTAGCTGCCAAGCACCCTTAGTAGCTGCTCAGTAGGCTGAGCTGATGGCTCCTCTCAAATTCAGGACACCTCAGTCTTGCCTCCCACACACTAAATGAACTTCTGACAGTGCCATTCTTCTGACACTCCAGCTCTGCTCTGCTTCTTCCAAACTCCACCTTCCCACTGCTTCACTGCCCAAGTCACCTCCCCTCTGCTGACCACCCTCCTTGACCCTTCCTGGGTGAGTTCTTATCTGAGCCCTGATGGCTGCCAAGGTTCTAGGCAAACAAGACCTGGTCTCAGGTGTGGGACTTTTGCCCAGTGTTTGAGAAACAATCCTGAATTGACCCTTCCCTGCCATCCTATTTGTGTGGTTAATGTGATTCATGATTGGATTTAGTTTGGATTAGATAAAATAAATTGGTAATTAACAATTGTGTGATTAAAGCATTCAAAAGACAGTTGGTATCCTCTGAGTTTGGTCAATTATTGGATGAACAGGAGTTTTCTAAGAAAAAAAAATGAAAGTAGGAACTACCATATGATCCAGAAATCCTACCATTGAGTATATATACAATGGAAAACAAATCAGTACACCAAAGAGAGATCCCCCATGGGTATTGCAGCATTATTCACAATAGCCAAGAATCAACCTAGGTGTCCACTGATGGATCAATATACAGATGGATGTATAAAGAAAATGTGGCATAAAAATAAAATGGAAAATTATTCAGACAAAATTTAAAATAAAAATAAATCCCACATTTATGGCAACATGGCCAAGCATGGACTACATCCATGCTATGGAGGCTTTTTCTTTCTTCTATCCCTTTAGATATAATTTCTTCACTTTTGCTTGTCTTTATGTGAAAGTTTTTCCTGGGTAGCAAGCCCAGGAGCCCACCTGGCTATTCCTACTCCAAATCCAGCAACATTTATTGGGGGTTTAGACAATGGAAGTATCAAAATTATTAGCCATGCCCCATGGAAAACAACTTTATCAACTAGAGTACAGTATTTATGTGTGGTTCTTTACACTCTAATCTTATACATTCCATTCATTTCTAAGGTTGCTTAAGTCAACCTTTCCTTCCACACTTTTGAATTCAATTTTTACTATTACATAAGTTTACCTTCCCTCTTCCTCTTTAATATTTATTAACATTATAAATTGGATGTAGTAATCTGAATTTATGTATGTGTGAAAATTTTCCCATCTTGAAGCACAGTGATGTCTTAATAGTCCAAAGTTGAATATTATATAGTGTTTTAGTTTATTTTCAGACTTTTAAACAGAAAGAATTGTTAATCATTTCCTTTTTCTTCAGGATTCTCTAGGAGCTAATTGGAATTCTGTCCTCAAACAGTACATCCAAGTGCATTGCATTATTATAAAAGGCAAGTTTTCATGGTCCGGGGCTGATTCTCAGAAAAAGGATTTAATTTTTCTCTTGTCATCCAGAGCACATGATGTATAATTGCTTCCTATCTCTTTTGTGACATTATTGGTCATACACTTTAGGCAAAAAACCTGTCCTGGAAAGAAGGCTGCATATCAATGTTGTTGCCTTCTCAGTTTTACTCTCAATTATTGACATGTTTCATATATTTATTAGATTGGTGAAATTGCCCCCTTCAGACTGTATGTAGCATCTTCAAATATTTGACCTGATATTTAAAAAATTTCAACCTAGAAATGACATAAGGGCAATAAAAAATTGTGGAGAAAAACCTTAAGCCTAGTAATTGCTAAGCATATGGGCACACACAAGGCACTTAGGATGGCAGAAAACTTTAAGAATAAAAGAGACTTATTGTATAATTTTGATAATGAGAACAACTCATTTTTGTCTTATGTTGCTCAGAGAAAATCCCCAGGGTTTGGATCCTGACAGATCAGATAGAGAATCTCAATCATATGATATAAGAAAAATACTTAGCACATAAGAAAGCAGTAAAGATTTAATTTCATAATTTATAGTAAATAAAATAACCTATTATAGTGACTCAACACCCATGGAAGCAACAGTCAAGAAATCAAAAGACACATTGCTCCAAGAAAAGCTGTGGCAACAGATCTCTTTAAAGTGCTGAGAAGTAAAAGATGTCACATTGAAAATGAAGGTGCACCTGACTCATGCCATGGCATTTTCAGTTGCATCATATGGTTGTGAAAGCTGGATATTGAACAAGGGAGACAGGAACAGAATTGATGCTTTTGAATTATGGTGCTTGAGACATTTATTGAATATACCATGGACTGCCAAAGGAACCAACAGATCTGTCCTAGAAGAAGTGCAACCAGAGTGCTCCTTAGAAGCAAGAATGGTGAGACTATATCTTACATATTTCGGACATAGAGTCAGGAGAGATCAATCCCTGGAGAAGGACATCATGTTTGGGAGAGCGGCAAGACAATGAAAACAACGAAAACCCTCCACCAGATGGATTGACACAGTGTCTGCAACAAAGGGCTTAAACATAAATAAGATCATGTGCCTGGCACAGAATCGGGAAGTATTTCAATCTGTTGTACATAGGGTTGCTATGAGTAGGACTCGACTAGATGGCACCTAACAATAACAACAACATTATAGTGACTATCGCATATTAAGCAACGAATGTGTGGTTTTTAAAACTTTCTCCAAGATTTCAAGATTATAAAAATATAGACACATGATATCATAAATTAATGCTGTTGTTGTCATTGTTAGGTTGCTGCTGGTAGTTACTATTGAATCAGGTCTGACTCATAGCAGCCCTATGTACAACAGAATGAAACACTCCATGATTCTGTGCCAGGCACATGACCTTTTTTATGTTTAAGCACATTGCTGCAGACACTGTGTTAATCCATCTAGTTGAAGGTCTTCCTTGTTTTCATTGACCTGCCACTCTCCCAAACATGATATCCTTTTCCAGGGATTGGTCTCTCTTAACAACATGTCCAAAACACATAAAATCCAATCTAGCCATCCTAGCTTCCAAGGAGCACTCTGGTTGTACTTCTTCTAGGGCAGAACTGTTGGTTCTTTGGGCAGTCCATGGTATATTCAATATTTGTCTCTAGCACCAAAATTCAAAAGAATCAATTATTCTCCTATCTCCCTTGTTCAATGTCCTGCTTTCACAACTGTATAATGTGACTAAAAATATGATGGCATGAGTCAGTTGCACCTTCATCTTCAATGTGACATCTTTACTTTTCCACACTTTAAGGAGGCGTTTTGCTACAGCTTTTCCCAGTGTAATCTGTCTTTTGATTTCTTGAGTTCTCTTTCCGTAGGTGTTGATTATAAAACCAAGAAAAGCAAAATCTTGGACATTCTCAATCTTTTCTTGATTTATCATAATGTTGTGTACTTACCCAGTAATAAGGATTTTTGTTTTGTTGATTTTGAGGCCTAATCCATACCGAAGACTGTGTTCTTTGGTTTTCATCAGTAAATGTTTCAAATCCTCTTCATTTTCAGCAAGTAGAGTTGTGTCATCTGCATAAAATTGGTTTTAGTCTTCTTCCAACAGAAATGTTTCATTCTTCTTCATAAAATCCAGCTTCTGGAATTATTTGCTTAGTATAGAGATTGAAGCAGTATGGTAAAAGGATATAGCCCTGATCCACACCTTCTTTGTTTTATTTTATTTTATTTTATTCTTTACTTTAAATGAAGAAGTGTTTCCTTTCTCTGTTTAAATGACTGCTTCTTGACCCATGTACAGATTCCTCATGAGTAAAATTAAGTGTTCTGATATTCCCATTCTTTGCAATATCCATAATTTTTTATGATCCCCACAGACAAATGCCTTTGCATATTCAGTAAAACACAGGTAGACATCTTTGTGGTACTCTCTGCTTTCAGCTAATATCCATCTGTCATTAGCGATGATGTCCCTGGTTACATACCCTCTTCTCACTCCTGCTTATTTTTCTGTCAGTTCCCTGTTTGTATACTGCTGTGGTCGCTATTGAATTACCTTTAGGAAAATTTTACTTGCAAGTGATATTACTGTTATTGTTCTATAATATTTGCATTTGATTGGATCCCCTTCTTGGAAATAGGCACAAGTACGGATCTCTTCCAGTTGGTTGGCCCAGTAGCTGTTTTCCAAGTCTCGTGGCATAAGCAGGTGAGCACCTCCAATACTGCATCTGTGTGTTGAAATATTTCTATTGGTATTCTATTAATTCCTGGAACCATGTGTTTTGCCAATTCCTTGAAGGCAGCTTCCACTTCTTCCTTCTGTGCCATTGGTTCTTGATCATATGCAACCTCTTGAAATAGTTGATCATCTACCACTGCTTCTGGGTATAATGATTCTGTGTATTCCTTCCATCTTCTTTTAATATTTCCTGCATTATTTCATATTTTTCCTGTAAAATACTTCACTATTGCCCCTCAAGTCTTCGTTTTTTTTCTTAAATTCTTTGTTGTTGTTGTTGTTAGGTGCCGTCGAGTCGGTATCTGACTCATAGCGACCCTCATAGGGTTTTCAATGGCTGACCGTTTCGGGATTGCCTTGGGAGTGGATTGCCAGGCCCTTCTCCCATTTTTGTGGTGCTGGGAATTGAACTCAGGACCTCAGAGACTGCAGCGCAGCGCTCTACCCACTGAGTTAAATCCCAGCCCTTAAATTCTTTAAGCTTGATAAAACAATTGTACATCAATTAGGGGTTGGGAGTACAGTAAAAATCTGAAACTAAGTCAGAAACACACTGAAAATCTGAAAGTCTGCAGTGGACTGTGGATTTGTGTTGAGTACATGGTGAGGCATCCTTGTGAAGACAGTGGGGTTTTCAAGGCAGTTTCTAAGGGCAGGACCCACATGATTGTTATTACTAAGAGATCCACCTCTTCATGTGTCTACAGCCTCTAATTCACAAATACTTGTTGGGTGAAGCCTTGGAGATATCAGATTAAGTCAGTTTACCCCTTAACACCATATCCACATGACCTCCATGGATACAATGTTGTCACTAGCTCCAATTCAACTTCCACTAAAATTGTTTACATCAACTTCTGTCACCTTATTGGGAAAGATACTATAGGGTATTTGGCCACAGCATTGCTGAAATTAATTTCTAAAAGCTAAAAAGAGTTTGTTTATTTACAACTAAGACCTTATGCAATTTTTAAATTAAATTAAAAAGAATTTTCTTTCTTTTAATTATGCCCATATACAGCTGAAGGAACATGATTAATAATCAATATAAATGAATAACCTATTGTGGACTATGCTGTTAGTTCAATAGTGTCCTTTTGTTTTCAATTTAATTCACTCTGTTGTCACATTAATTCTATTATAAACTTAAAGTTAATTTACTATATCTTAACATAACAGCTTAATCAAAACAATAGAAATATGTTCAAGAAAATCTTTAGATGTTCAGTGATGCCATATATTATGTTTTAGAAATATAGATTCTCTTATTGTATCACTATGAATATATTTGGCCAGTCTCTCTCTCTCTCTCTCTCTCTCTCTCTCTCTCTCTGTCTGACAATGACTTGTAAAATAAATACCAAATACCAAACTTTTCACTCATATTTATACCTTAATTTTAAATTTATATCATCAAAGAATGCTTTGAGCATGTATTAATTTAGCTATTGAACAGTGCACAGCTGATAGACCTAAGACAAATACTAGAATAATTTTACATCTTTCTCTATATACCTGTATAACTATCAACTATCTGTCATCTCTCTATCACCTATCTAAATATTACAGATTTAAACCACCTCATATTCAATACAGTTCAGTAAATCTGTCCATACATACAGTGTGCACACACTTATTTGTGTTTGTGATGCTTCTGACCTTGACATCTTGGATATTTTATTGTGTTAACTCACAATCCTAACTTCTATTTCTATTGAAAGCATTTCACTTTCCCTTATTCAAGAAAAGGAAAAAGACTGAACTGAGGATTTCTTAAAAGTTTTATTTTTTAATTAGAAAGATGCCTTAATAAATAATTAACTTGGGAGAGCATATAGAAGATAATTATTTGAAATTACTTATAGTTATGATGATGAGAGGCCTGGCCATGATGTTCTCCAGTCATTCTTATTAACATGAGAGTCATCATTGTGTTTACAATCAGACTGCATCTGTTCCTTGTAAAACTTTGACTCAAATTTTTGCTTAAAATAACATATTTTCATTACTACCTGCCTTATCAGCTAAATATTTTAATCTTCTACTTTGTTACACTATTTTTTCTAATGCCATTTCCTGGGAATATACTGAGTTGCATAAGAAGAATAAAAGCAGAGTGCAATATTAATAAGACTTGCCTTGTATTTTTATTTTTAATCCTATTTTTGATAACTATCTTTAATACATCAAAAAAGACCCAACATAAGGAATTGCCATGCTAATTACTCTGTCCCCAAAAGAAAAAAATGCCATAAAATGATTCATGTGATATACTTCTTAATGTCCTCTCTGCCTCCTCCTTTCTCTGTTGATTGCTGTCTCCGTCTCTCTTCCTGCCTCCCTCTCTATTTGCTATGAACACCAGATGCCAGTGGGTAATACTGTTTGGTCACCCTAGACTGAAGAAACAATAATGGGGAATATCATCCAATAATTTTAATGAATAAAATTGCTTCCTGATAAAGCCAAAGCTACCTCACATAAAAAGATTTCTTGGCAGTTTGTATGGGCTGTTAATATTTTTCTCATTGTCAGTGTGAATCACATCTACAATTAAGAAATTATGATACAAATCCTTTTATCTATCCTCACATCGAATTTGCAGCTGCCCTAAGAGGCAAGGTCAATCCCATAATCATACCATGTCTCCATTAGACATTTCTATTTTATGCCAACTAATCATTATTTATTCTTTTTCTAATACTTTCCATGCATTAATCATTTATAACATTCATGGCAAAAAGTAGTTGCATAGGGAAAAATGGTAGGCTTTCATTCCTCCACCCCTAACCCATGCTCCTATTTTAGGAAAACATATTCATGGGGGAACTTTCTCATGTAATGCTTCTGTTTTTTTGATGTGATACTATATTGTGCCTGCCCCTCACTCTTTAGCTTCTCTACCATTAAAGGCTTAAATAGCCACCAAATTTTTGTTCTGCTAAACTAGCTAGCTTTCCTTCCCTCTTTGTTCATGCTTCACAGATTTATCTTAATCTGTAGAGAAAACAAGATCAGCACAATTCAGTCAAGGAGAATATAGTCAGCCCTTTCTAGCTACAGGTTTCACATAAGCAGATTCAACCAACTGTGGATCTAATCAACCGTGACTTGAAATATTTGGGGAAAAATTGCCTTGTTATTGAACATGTACAGACTTTTTCCTTTGTCATTATTCCCTAAACAATGCCGTATAATGACTATTTACATAGAATTTACATAGTATTAAGTATTATAAGTAGATTTCAAGTGTACAGGAAGATGTGCAAAGGTTGCATGTAAAAACTACACTATTCTATATAAGGAATTTGAGTATGTGAGGATTTCATATCCAGTTAGTTCCTAAAGCCAATCCCCCATAGATACAGAGAGATGACTTCATATGCCTCATTGCCTGAGATACACTTTACTAAGTATGAGCATGGCACTCATAGCAGCAGCAGCAGCAGCAGCAGCAGCAGCAGCAGCAAATTGTTCCTGATCTCTTCTTCCCTCATTTATGTCCACCAACTATATCTAATTTACTTCATGCCTGAACAATATTTCTATTTGGAAAAAAACACACCTGAAAAAGAGCTAAGTCTCCTCTGGACATTAAAAATATAAAACAAACACAAGCCTCTCTGATACATTTCTTTTGACAAAACTTTTGACATATTTACTGAATAAAGTGTTTTGAGGAGACTTGAGAAACCACTAAACCTTTAGCTTTTTATTACCAACTATTTTGCAAAAAGAAATATTACTCCATTATTGGAACCTAATCCTAACATCATCCCTACTGTTTTTTAAAGGTGAGGCTTGAAGGATATGAAATCAACCAAAATGCTTATCAACAGAAGAATGGATAAAAAAAATTATGGTACAAAGCCTGGCATGGTGGTGCACACTTGTAATCCCAGAGACTGAGGAGGTAGGAGGATCACAAGTTTGCGGTCAGAGGCAGTCTGTGGTGGTGTAATTTAGTGAGAATCTGTCTCAACAAGCAAAAAAATGGACTGAAGGTGAAGCTCAGTGGTATAGTACTTGCAAAGCATACAAGTGCGAGGCCCTGAGCCCAACCCCTAGTACTGCAAAAAATAAAAAATAAAAAATTATGGTATATATACAGAATGGAATACTACTCATCAATTAAAAAAGGAAATAATGGCACCTTCAACAAAATGGATGGAATTGGACAACATCATCTTAAGTGAACAAACACAAGCCCAAAAAGAGAAATACCATATTTTCTCACTCATATGTGGGTGCTGAACCAAACTCAAAGGAAGGAAAAAATCCTATACATAAATTGAAACATAAAAATGCACAATGAAACTTAGCATAGAAGGGATAATTAAAGGAGTAGAAAGGAGGGAGAGATCTAGCAGAGGGAAGTGAAGACTGGAGAAAATGGGAGAGAGAGGAGGGTCAATGAGGAGGGATGAAGGGGAGAGGTCAGTCTCAATGTAAACAGCACAACTTTATGAATATGTTGGAAAAATAGGGGAATATAGACAAAAGTAAAACGCACTAGAATAGCTAAAATAAAAAATAATAAATACCAAATTCTGACAATAATGTAAACAGATTAGATCACTCATGTAATATTGCTGTGAATGTAAAAAGGTAAATCACTATAGAAAAATGTTTGGACATTTATCAAAATTGGGATGCACACATATAGATAAATACTCTCAAAAAAAGATGCAAGTAGAAAGGAGAAATCATTGGTGGGGAGGGTGGAATTGGGGAAGGAGGGTCATGAGAGGGTAAGGGGGAAGTTATGTGAGCAATGTACAATGAAATGCATATATGGAAATGTCATAATGAGACCCATTAAGGTGTACCTTAAAAATTACTAACAAAAAAGTTTTAAAAAAAGAGAGTGAAATTCAATATAGGTTCCTAGCTTTGTGGATAATGCCTTGCACTTTCCAATTTATCAAGTATCGTTTACCTTTCTGGTGTAAAAGGAGAAAGTTACAATAGCATGCTTGTAATATACCTCATAAAATTCTACTTGCAGGAAGTCAATAGAAAAATACTCTTAGATAATCACTGTTTTATAAACAAACACAAATATTATGTTATACATCACAAGTTATTTTAAACATATTTTTGGAAGAGGATTTTATTTTTAATTTATTTTTAATATAAGCACTCAGAGGTGCGAGACTTCATAAACTAAAATGATCTGATATTACCCCATTAGTTCCAATTGTTGACTTTACTGTTTAATAAATCCTTTCAATTATTCAACAGAAAAAAAATTAAAAAATAAAGATCAGGCTTGACTAACACAGTGGGATGAAGGATGTGGCAGTAACATCTTAGACTGAAAGTCAAAATCAAAGAAAGTAGAAGGAATTGACTATTATATATATTTCTTAAAAATAAAGTCACTTTTTATAATGACTCAGCCATGTACGATTTGTTAAAAAAAAAAACTGTATAAATTTAGTGATAACCTGGGGTTAGTATTCACACTGAGCAATACTTAAGATAATGCCAACATTTTTATGCTGGAAGCTAAGCAGGGTCAGCCTGGTTAGTCTTTGGACAGGAGACAGCTTGGGAATACCAGGTTCTGTAGGCTAGGGAGAAAGGCAGGCAGTCTACTCCCAAAACAGTCTGCTACTGAAAACCCTATGAATAGCAAAGAAGCACTGATAATAGTGCTAGGCATGCCACAGTGTCAGAGAGTATTTCATTCTGCTTTGCATAGGATCACTATGAGTTGGACTCGACTCTATGGCACCTCACAACAATAGCAACAACATTTTAATATTTTTAAACCAATTTTATTCTGTTTTATTCTGTTGTGAAATCATTGACAGATAATGATCCTGCAATGTATATTTTTGTGTGTTTATGAATATATAATTTTCATAAATGTGGGAAAATGCCATACCATCTTAATATTCATCTAATTTTCACCTATAAGCACAGGTTTGCTTAGCAGAAATAGACAATTGAAGCAGGGCATGGTGGCATATACCTAGACTACATTGTGAGTTTGAGGCCAGCCTGGGCTACATAGAAAGACCCTACCTCAAAAAAACATAAAAAATAAAAGAAAAAGACAAGAAAGAAAGAAAGACAGAGAGAGAGAGAGAGAGAGAGAGAGAGAGAGGAGGA
>VMDO01017485.1:0-45012 GCA_007922755.1 Pedetes capensis | reverse complement strand
AGGGGAAACACTATTGTCAGTGCTTCTCTGCTGTTCATAGGGTTTTCAATGGCAGATTGATTTTTGGGAGGGGGTTGCCAGGTCCTTCTCCCAAGCCTACAGCTTCTGGTGTTCCCAGGCGGTCTCCCATCCAGGTACTAACCAGGCCTGACCCTGCTTAGCTTCCGAGATCTAACGGGATCGGATGCCACAGGGCTACGGCTGCAGGCTTAGATTCCTTAGGTAATCTAAATTAGTTGCACTACTAAATATCCATTTCCTCTTCCAACTTAACTATTTCATATTTTATGAGGAAACTGGGGCCCATAAAAAGGTTGCAGCCCATGGAAGTTTACAAAGTCAAACCACTGAGTTGACAGGACCATCGCCATTTTAAGGTAGCCCTCCCCTTGATCCCGTCAGATCTTGGAAGCTAAGCAGGGTCAGGCCTGGTTAGTACTTGGATGGGAGACCACCAGGGAACACCAGGTGCTGTAGGCTTGGGAGATGGACCTGGCAACCCACTCCCAAAAATCAATTCGCCTGTTGTAGGTAGGGTTGGATACCGACTTCACAGCACCTAAGAGCAACAACAACCCCTCCCATTGAGAAGCTGTACCCTGGAAGAATTTTTTTTAACAGTCTGATTTTAACTGCCTGACTGCTTGATTAATTGTTAATGCTTAACCGTTGATTGATTGCCTGTTAACCACCCATTCTGTTTCTGTACCATGCTGCTTGCACAAACAGAACTACTACCTGAGTAATTGTCTGTTATAGAGCTTGTTTTTTTGTTTGTTTGTTTTGTTTTCATGCCAACCACTTATAGAAATCATACCAGGAACTTAGAGATTATATACAAATCATACAACTTGGAGATTTTAAGCTTGCCAAAATTTGTTGTGATAAACCCCCAGCAACTGTTCCTGGGGGAATGGATTTTGAAGAGACACTGGGTCCTCTGTGACCAATGGCTCAATAAAGACTCTCTTTAATTGGCTCTTTGCTCGTTGTGGTGTGTTTCTGATCTCAGGTTACAACAACTGTTTCAATGACAAGTTTAGATAGGAACTTGCTATGCTGACCTGAGCAAACTGTAGATCTTTCTAGGATAGTAGGGTTGAACAAAAAGGTATTGTTTGAGAAGACAAGGGGAACCAAAAAGGTATTAGTTGTTTGAGAAGACAAGGGGAACTCTCATATGTGAGTTATCTTTACATTTTATGAAGCCCTTGTTTTGCAATTCCACTTGTAGAGAACCAGTGCCACATGTACGAAGATATAGGATGATGATTATGTCCACTATTATGTGAAATAGCAAAAGATTGAAATAAACATAAATGTCCCTAGATAAGCAGTTGTTGTTGTTGTTGTTGTTAGGTGCCGTCGAATCGAGTCCAACTCATAGCAACCCTCATAGGGTTATCAATGGCTGACTATTTAGGGATTGCCTTGGGAGTGGGTTGCCACATCCTTCTCCCATTTTGCGGTGCTGGGAATTGAACTCGGAACCTCAGAGACTACAGAGCAGCGCTTTACCAACTGAGCTAAATCCCAGCCCTTAGATAAGCAGTAGTAAATAAATTATGTTCATACTAACCATGAAGCCTATGAGTTATGTTTCTTATGTCTTGATAAGAAAGGATCTCTGATATAGATGGCTCCTAATTCACAATGGCTGTATTTAGAATTTTTTGAATTCATGATGATGCCAAAGTGATGTGCATTCAACTAAAACCATGCTTCAAGTATCTTTTAAAACCAGTTTTCCACTTTCAGTATATTAGTCAATAATTACAAGAGTTACTCAACATTTTGTATAAAATAGGTTTTGTGTCAGGTGATTTTGCCTGATTGTAGGCTAATGTAAGTGTTCTGAGCACATGTAAGGTAAATTAGACTAAGCTATGATGTTCAGTTAGTTGTCATTCATAGTGACCCTATGTACAACAGAATGAAACACTTTCCCTGCCATACCTGGCATTATGTCAGTGCTTCCTGCCATTCATAGAGTTTTCAAAGGCTAATAGTTTTCATATTATTTCAGGAATGGGCTACCAGGTCCTTCTCCCATTTTTATGGTGCTTGGGATCAAACCCAGGGTCTCAAACAGCACAGAGCAGCATTCTACCAACTGAGCTAACCCCAGTCCATTTAGTTAATTAAGTATATTAAATATATTTTTGCATGATACTTTCAAATTATGATGGATTTATCAGGATGTAACCCCACTGTATGTTGAGGAGCATCTGTATATGGTATTACATGGGGAAAAATGACAAACTATTGTGTAATCAAACTGCCACCATTGGTCAAAATTCAGCCCACAGATTTGTTTTATTTGGCTACATAGCATTGGCCTATACAATGCTTTGAAAACAATATTGGACTTTTTGCTAACATTTAAAACCGAGAAATTTCACATTAAAAAACTCTAGTTTCTCTTAAGATATTAGAAGGCCTGAAAACATCAAGCCTCCATTCTTAGATGCAAAAATTTTCTTGAAACTAGAAGCCAAGTAGTGGCTCAGACCTCCATGTGTTCTCTAGCAGTTTATACTCCTTCCTAAAAATTTCCTGAAGTTGAATACTTTAATTGCTATTTATCATGATGCTGTGGTTTTACTTTTCTTAGTAAAATCAAGAGGAAAGGGAACTGTTGCTTATATCAAATGTGAGAAAATGAAAGACTTAGGGGGGTCAAATGTTTCCAAAACAATAAAAATAAAAGGGTTTTTCCTTCCTAGAAGAACACAACTATGCAAGTAAATTATGTAATGTTAAAAGAATACAATTTAATTTAGTGTTGTACAACAGTCACTCCTGCATTACTCATTCATATTACATGCCTGACCCAGGAAAGTATTTGAGTTAATGAGCCCGAGTGAAAGTCAGGGTCAGAGAAGGATGGTAGATCATGAATTGGGAGAATTACTTTTATCTGAATTTATTAACATGTATATTGTTTAATATCAAATAGATGTTGAAATATTCTTCTGGCCTAGGAGTTATGAAATAATTTTACTATGTTAAACTAAATTATCAAGTTCAACTGGGAACTGAGCAGTGTATCAGTTAAAACTCTCAAAGTATTTACCTTGATATGCAAAGCAACACTGCTCAAAGTTATCCAATGAATCCAGCATCTTCTAAAAAGGAGGTTAAAGAAATCTTAATGGAAATAGAAATTTTTGCATGTTTCCATCAAGTTTGTATTTTTACTGTCAAAAGTTTTACTGTCAAAGGTTTTCAAATTTCTTCTTGGAAGATAAACCAAGTTCCTTGATACTACACTCTTCCTGTGTGGTTTCCTGGAGAAACAGCCGAAGTCGTGGATATTTACACCATCATTATTATTAAATTCTTCAGTGCTCAGAAAAGCATGTTACAGTCCTCACCAAAAAACATTTATAAATCACCTCCTATGAACCTAGCTCAGTGGTAGAGCACTTGCCTCATGTGCACAAGACCCTGGATTTGATCTTCAGCACTGCAGTTAAATAATTAACATTAAAAATAAAAAAAAGTCTCTGTCCGCAACTATCCATGGTTTGGTTAGAGAGACAGATACATATGTAAAAAAGATTAAATGTGAGTTATCACATGCTGAAGACCAAAGTAAAGTTAGCAGCAGTACTTGGTATAGAGGCAGGAATATAATGTAATAAGGTGGTCTTAACAAAGATAACCATAGGAACATAGAAAAGGATGAATTTGTAAGGAAGGTTAGGGGTCAGGAAGACCAGACTGAACAGTTTTGAAAAAGTCAAGTGTGAGGGGGTCCGAACTACGTCTGGCAACAGTAAAAGATCATTTGAAAGAATATCTGTTAGTTTTTAGAGCAATGCAAACCTAAGTGCAGGAATTAGGGAGAAGACTCAAAGATGACTGGTTTTTAAACTACAGTGAATCATGCTAGTTACAGTACTAGTGACAGTCACATATAGAGAGGCTGAATCCAAGAGGAGGGTATGGAGGGGATGATTATTCAGACTTAGGATTGGTGACAAATGCTGAGGTATTAATGACTTATCTAGTTAGAAATAAAGCTCTGGAATTCCACACAGTAAGGCTTGAAATATAGATTTGAGAGAGGCCTTTATAAAGGTGAAGCTGGGGTGTGCATTAACTTTTGTGGAATTGTACTTGAATATGGCATTGCTTTTTAATGATCAAATCTATTTTATCCAATGATTATATATACATATGTATATATATTATATATGTATACACACATGTGCACATATATATATGCACACATATATATATATATATATATATATATATATATATATATATAGAGAGAGAGAGAGAGAGAGAGAGAGAGAGAGAGATACAGTTTTGCTACGTTGCTCAGGCTAGTTTTGAGTCATGGGTTCAAGTTATTCTCCTGCCTCAGGCTCCCAAGTTGCTAGGACTACAGGTGCATCCTACCACACATGACTTAATGATGATTACATTTTCAACAACTAAATGTATGTTACAAGGCATAACACTTTCTGATGACAATATTATTTATGTAGGAAGTCCTAAGAAATTAATTTTTAAAACCTCACCAGAAATAATTAGTGAGTTATGGAAAGTTCTCTTTTAAAGACTATTGTGATTATTATGACCAGTGAATACTCATTTACTACAATGTTACCCCTTTACCTTCTATTTTCTTATACAATGTTTTTCCCCACAGGCCTCATCTTTTTAAAATTCCTGTTATTCTAGGGTTCACTTTGTTTTATGTGGATATATATATATACATATATATATGTATGTATATGTGTGTGCATATGTGGATATATATATATATACATATATATATGTATGTATATGTGTGTGCATATATGCATATATATATATAGCATAAAACAAAGTAAACCCTAGGAATGTGTGTGTATATATATATATATATATATATATATATATATTTATTTATTTATTTATTTATGATGTTGGAGACAGGGTCTCACTGTGTAGCTCAGGCTGACCTTAACCTCCTAGCTCCATTGGCCTCAAACTTGAAATCCTCCTGCCTTGGCCTCCCAAATGCTGGGATTATAGGTGTTCACCACTATGACTGGTTTAGTAATGATAATTTTTAATATTGTTCCATAGGTCTTACGCTTAATACTTGTTCCCCTGTAATTCTCTCCAGAGGTTTTTTGTCATTGTTATAAATTTTCTTAGTTTTTTTTTTTTTTTAGTCTTTACAGATGTATTAGTAATTGGACAAACTGACACTGAAGACTGCTAGTCAAATGAGGTCTTGACTGAAAAAACTGTAGCTTTCATTGTGAATATTCACACTGAAGCCTGGCTTTAGCTGTGTACACTACTGAAGTGGGATACATTTTTGAAAATTGAATTTATGTTATTTTTTCCATATTTCTCTTTTCCTTTCTACCTTAAAAAGGTAGCCAGCTTTTGTCTCTGAGATGTTAGCAGAAGTATGAGGAATTAAAGCCTGGTCAGTTTTTCTATGAAAACTTAGATCCAGTGATAGGATTTTGCTGGGAATTTGGGAGTAGAAGAGAAGGCCCTGGAAAAAGCAAAAATTAGAGGGCAGAAATTCTTAGAGATGAGAAAGAGGACAGTGTAGTCCCTATGTTTTCTTCTCTGAGACCCTCCTAAGGGTCTCCTAAGGGATTCAGCTTCCTTAATGATTCCTGCCACCTGTGCTGAACCAGAGACATCAGGTCCATCAGTTTCAGAGGGATTATAAACACTAGGAATTAGGAACTCTTGAGATTATCTGACACTCCTAATTATAAAGACTAGTTTTCTGTGTGCATGGTTATTTATGCCCATTACATCTGATGAAAATACAATATAATGGGGTGCTACTGTGCATCTCTTGCCAACTCTGCATTCAGTGATGTCTTGCTGGTATCTTTGTGTGTGTGTGTATGTGTGTGTGTGTGTGTGTGTGTGTGTGTGTGTGTGTGTGTGGTATTGCAGGTTGAACTCAGGGCCTTGCGCTTGCATGCTATGCACGTGCTATACCACTGAGATGCACCCTCAGCCAATTTTTTTTTTTTTACTTTTTTGAGACTGGGTCTCGCTAAATTACGCAGACTGCCTCTGGTCTCAAACTTGCAATCCTCCTGCCCTCGCCTCCCCAGTCGCTGGGATTACAGGGATGCACTACTACACAGAGTCCTTGCTGGTATCTTGAAGTTAATCATGTGACAATATTTACACACATCATAGAGATCAATAGACAGTACAATCAAGGATCAATTTATCATTTTGTTAATATCCCATCTTGAGAAAGTAATGGAAAAATGATAATACTACAGATTAATTTTAAAAGTGTGTTCTGTCTGTGACTGTTACATTTTGAATAGCACAAAAAATTGAGAAAATATTCTTTTAGTACTTAAAAACCACTATCTGACTCAGGAAAAAAGTCTTCCATATCTTCATTTAAGTTCTGATATATGTCTTCATTGTTTTTTATCTTATTAATATGTAAGAAAATATTAACAACATTCATGTTAGACCTAAACTCATGGGTTAATGGAGTTAGCAACTGCTTTAGTGAAACAGTAATGAAAGTAATCAAGCATTTACTTATAATAAAATTTATAATACAATTATAGATTTATATGCACCTTTTAGGTAGATCCAGTTGTTGAACATTAACCAGCTCATCACTGTTCAAACAGCACATCATCTCTTTACTTCAGTCTGCTTAAACTTTTCTATCATGGATAACTTTTGCTATTTAGTTTTTTCTGTTTTTTTAACTTTTTTATTAGTAATTTTTAATGTGCAACTTAATGAGTTTCAGTATGACATCTCCATATATGCATTTCATTGTGCATTGCTCACGTAACTTCCCCCTTACTGTCTCATGACGTTCCTCCCCCATACCCCCTTCCCACCAATGGTCTCCTTTCTACTTGGATGTCTTTTTGTGAAAATATTTATTTATATATGTGCATCCTTATTTTGATATAAGTCTAAACTTTTTTCTACAGTGATCTACCTTTTTACGTTCTCAGCAGTATTACATGAGTGATCTCGTCTGTTTGCATTATTGCCAGCATTTGTATTATCACAATTTTTTATTTTAGCTATTCTAATAGATTTTTTTCTATCTTCCCCTATTTTTCCAACATACTCATGAAGTTGTGCTGTTTACACTGAGATTGACCTATATCTCCCTTCATCCCTCTTCATTAACCCTCCTCCCCATCCCATCTTCTCCAATCTTTGTTTCCCTCTGCTAGATCCCTCCCATCTTCTTTTCACTCCTTAAGTTGTCCTTTTGACTCTAAGTTTAATTGCGCATTTTTAAAATTTCAATTAATGTATAGGACTTTTTCCTTCCTTTAGGTTTAATTCAGCACCCACATATGAGTCAGAACATATGGTATTTCTCTTTTTGGGTTTGTGTTTTTTCACTTAAGATGATGTTCTCCAATTCCTTCCATTTTCCTGAAAATGACATTATTTCATTTTTTTAATTATTGAGTAGTATTCAATTGTGTATATGTACTCTACTTTTTTTGTCCATTCTTCTGTTGATGGGCACTTTGGTTGATTCCATATCCTTGCTATTGTTAAAAGTGCTGAATATGGAGATGCAGGTGTCTCTGTGCTATGATGACTCATCTCCCTTTGGGTATATTCTCGGTAGTGGTACAGCTGGGTCATAACTTGCCATGATCTTAATATGGCTCACAAACAGCAACAACAGAGTGAGCTCTGCTGCCTCTCAGCACAGAGATCCACCTACACAGCAGTGGTACTCACATTTATCGAAGTAAAAATAAACCTACTTCAGTAGTTAATTTACCAAATTATACAAGCAGGAAAAAGGTTGTAAAGATGTTCTTAATGAGCAGGATTGGCTTTACCTATTTATGTAAAACAAACAAAGTATAACCCCTTCTTTCTTTGCTTCTTTTAATGCACCTAGTTTGCCATTTTGTTCCTGCCTTGGGAATTGATGAGATTTAGAAAAACAGAAAGAATAAGGGAAGAAATACTGGAAAGATGTATGTAGGGTAAATTTGGGGTTTAATGACCATTTTAGGTTTGTACTTCTGTACTATTGCATTACCACAAAATTGTTTGTTAATGTAAATATCTCATTATAAAATGAATTAATAATATATGAGGTACTTACATATGTGAGCAGTGCCTAGTATATGTTGTTGTTGTTGTTATTAGGTGCCGTTGAGTCGATATCCGATTCATAGCAACCCTTATAGGGTTTTCAATGGTTGACTGCTTCGGGATTGCCTTGGGCGTGGATTACCAGGTCCTTCTCCCATTTTGGTGGTGCTGGTAATCCAACTCAGGATCTCAGAGACTGCAGTGCAGCGCTCTACCAACTGAGCTAAATCCCAGTCCCCTGTTGTTCCTAGTCTCCACAAAGTTAACCTAGGTGTGGAACTTGGGCATTTTTTCTCAATTTTTAACTAAATTTAGAAAACATAAAAATGTCATGAGATTGTGATAGTACCTGTTATGGAAATTTTATAGAAATAGAAATTTTCATCATGGATATATGACCACCATCAAATTTGTTGATTTATCATTCACTATACCAAACTGCCCTCCTGTCAAGCCATGGGATTCTCCAGGTGGAATCCCTTGTATGCATAAGCTGCTTTCCTTAGAGGTCATCCAGGACAGTAAAGTTCTTTATATCTAAATAAACGGAGGCATAGTCCCAGCAGATCTGAGACTCAAAGTAGGTCTTGATTCTTTAAAAACGTGACTGGAGTATGAGTTACTTTGCTACTAAATGTATGTTGAACATTAAGCCACTAGGAGGTAGTGTTGTCTCATTAAAGCAAATCTCGGTTTTTAAAAACTTGGAGTCAGTTTATACCATCAATCTAAAGCTAAATGTTGACATTGCCATCAGGTAACTTCAATTATTTTAACAATTTGGTAAGCAAAGATAGGGTTGCTATAAATTTAAATAGCTCCCAATTACTATAGGAAATATTTCATATTTACCGTGTATTTTAATGAACTTTTTGTTTCAGAATAGTTTTAGTTTCACAAAAAACAATTATAAAGATAGTACAGAATTCCCATATGTTTCAAACTCAGTTTCCCCTATTGTTAACCTCTTACATTATTGTGGTACAGTCTTTATAACTAATGGACCAATACTGATACATTAATATTAAATAAAGTCCATGATTTATTCAGGTTCTCTTAGTTTTAAACCTAATGCCCTTTTTCAGGCCCAGGATCCCATCCAACAAATCACATTATATTTGATTATCATGTTCCATACAGCTCCTAAATACATTGGTATTTTCTAAGGATTTCTCTGTTTTTGCTAAATTTAACAGCTTTGAAGGGGTCTGATCAAGTGTTTTATAGAATATCCTTCAGTTTGAGTTTGCCTGATGATTTCCTCATAGTTAGATAGAGGTTGCAGGATTTGGGAGGAAGACCATAATAGGTGAAGTGTACTTGTTATCAGGACATACTAGTTTTGATGTGCACCTTGATTACTTGACTAAGAAGTGTTTGTCAAGTTTCTCCATTGACACCCAACCTATTAGTTTTGATGTGCACCTTGATTACTTGACTAAGAAGTGTTTGTCAAGTTTCTCCATTGACACCCAACCTCCATCACATCTGGTACATTTTGGAAGGAAATCACTATGCACAGCACATATTTAAAGAATAGGGAGTTATGCAACCCTCCTTGAGGGAACACTACACAAATTCTTCTGTACAGGAGATATTTTTATTCTCCCCATTTATTTAATTATTTGGTAATTTATTTGGATCATTATGGACTCATGAACATTTATTTTATACTTTGGTTTTTACAACAAAGTCTGGACAAATTTTACACTTCTTTAGTGATAATAATATTTACCATTTTTGAGAGTTTATATATGGCAGTCAGTATACTAAACATTATACATTATCTCATTCAATATTAGCAACCATTCTGAGGGGAAGGATTATTACACTTTGGTCCTAAATAAAGAGCCTGAAGCTTATAGAGACAAATCATTTCCCTGGCCATACAACTGGTAAGTGGTAGAAAACCAGGATGGCAAGGACTGGTTCATGAGAATTCAAAACCTACACATTTCACAGTAGAAATCCTGCCTCTCTGCTTCACTGGAAAATAGGATGTGCTAAGTGGTTGAGTTTAATTGAATGAGGGTAATAAGTAAAGTGAAGACTGTGGTAGTATTAATCCTATAATCCAATTCTTTGTCCTTCCATTCTCCTCACTAATTCCCTGATAATGTGCCTTTTCTATTTGTGAAGGATAAAATTTTAAAAATCAGTAGAAATGTATTGAGATCTTGCTAGCTAAAACATATGATAAATAAGAAATATAATATTTTCCTAACAATATTCTAAATAATCATGTATCAAAGAGAGAATAAGCAAAGAAATTATGTTCTATGGTTTATGGAACATATTTTTTGCATAATTTTAATTTTTCCCATAATGTAGGGATAGAGCTCAGGGTCTCACATATGTTAGGCAAGTGTTCTACCACTGAGCTATTTCTCTAGTTCTGTGCACAATTTTTTTTACAACAAGCTTATTATAGAATAGCTTTAGATTTATAGAAAAATATAAAGATGCACACAGAGAGCTCCCATATTCCCCACATCCAATTTTCCTTACTGTCAACATTTTATATTAGTACCACATATTTATCATTATTGATTAATCCAATATTGTTAAATCATTAATAACTAGAACCCAGAATTTATTCAGATTTCCTTGGCTTAACCTAATGTTCCTTATGCCTTCTAGGATTCCATATAGGATACCATAATGCATGCAATTATGTCTCCTTAGGGTCTTCTTGGGTGCCATAACTTCTCAAATTTTCCTTATTTTTGAGGAAACTTTGGATTTCGGGAGAGTACTGATCAGGTCTTCTTTAGAATGTCCCTGTGATTTGTCCAGTCCATCTCTCTCATGATCAAACTGAAATTATGGGTTTTTGGAGAAAGAACACAGAGATAAAGTGCCATTCTCATTTCATTTTATTGAGGATGTGTATTCTTAGTATGGCATGCCACTATGATTATTGACATTGATCATCTGGTTGGAGTGGGGTTGGTCAAGTTTCTCCACTGCAAATCTTCTCTTCCCCACACTTTCCATAATGTTTATTTTGGAACGAAGTGACTATGAGAGTACAGATTTAAGGATGACCCTTCCAGGGTCAGTGTTACATATAGTATTTAGATTCTTCATAGGAGATTTGTCTCTACTCTGCCATTATTCTTTTCTATATTTTTTCATACCAGTGAGAATTATTGTGTTGTTTAGCTGTCATTGCTATGACGAAATGCATGAGAAAACAACTTAAAGGAGGAATGATTTATTTTGGCTTACCATTTCAGAGATTTCAGTCCATGGTCACTTGTCTTGTTGCTTCTGGGCTCATGTGTGTAAGGCAGAATATCATGGTGAAAGGGTGCAGCAAACAAAAGCTGCTCACCTTATTGTGGCCAGGAAGCAGGGAGACTGAGAGACATGGCCCCAAAACAAGACATACCTTTCAAAAGAATGCCCACAGTGACCTATCTGCTTCTTTCAACCAGACCCCAACTGCTAATAGTTTATTCTGCAATAGTCCATTCACAACTGGATTAATCCATTGATGAAGTTAGTGCTCTCATGATCCAATCACCTCTCAAAAACCCATCAGCTGGCAACCAATTTCTTTACATCTTATCTTTTCAGGCACATTTTTTAGACTCAAACCATAACAGCAACAAACATTTATTTTATACTTTGGGTTACAATCCAATAGTACTTTTTAAATTTTTGTGACTCAAATTGTTTCAGCTTTGGCCATTGGGAGCTCTTTTAGTTTCTCTTCTACTCAGTTGACATATTCTCATTAATTTTTAACATTTATTTATTTACATTACAGCAAAATTTGAAAGAAATACCACATAAGGGAAAAGGAAGACAGGCCCAAGTGCAAGACCAAAGGAATGAATAAAGGACATGAGGAGAATTCATGAACATAACAAGCTAAATATGAACCAAAAAAAAGAAACATCAAAACTGATGCAAAATAATAAAGCTCCTCTCAATAATTACTCTAAATGAAAATGGTCTCAGCACATCATTCAAAAGGCACCAACTGGCCCACTGGATTAAAAAACACAAGTTCTCCTTATAGGGGAATTCAAGAGACTGATTTCATCCACAAAGCCCATAAAAATCTGAAAATTAATAGCAGGAAAACAATATACCAAGCATATGGTAATCAAAAAAAAAAAAAGAAAGAAAAAGAAAAAAAAGAAAAAAAAGCAGGAGTAGCTATACTAATTTCTGACAATTTAGCCAATTTAGCCTTCAATTCCAAACTAATCAGAAGAGACAAAGATAGTCACTACCTCTTAGTAAATTGAACAATCAACCAAGAAGTTATACATTACTTAATATTTATTCACCAGATATGGGAGCACATAACTTCATAAAACAAACTTAATTGGTGATAAAGGAACACATTGGTACAGACATAATAATTATAGGAGATTTCAATACCCTACTCTCTTCAAGAGATAGGTCATCAAAGCAAAGATATTAGCAGAGAAGCAGTGGACTTAAATAGCACCATAGACCAACTGGACCTAAAAGATGTCTACAGAATATTACATTCATCAGATTTGGAATACACATTCTTCTAAGGATCATGTGGAACTTTTGCTAAAATAGATCATTTTTTAGTCCACAAAAATGGCCTCAACAAATACAAAAAAGTTTGAAATCATCCCTTGTACCTTATTAGATCACAATGGAATAAAACTAGAACTCAAAAGCAAGAAAACTTGAGAAATAGTATAAATACATACCCTTCAGAATGAGACTAAATAATACCCTTCAGAATGATCAATGAGGCATTGAAGAAATCAGAAAGGAAATTAAAAAGTTCCTACAATCAAATGAGGATGAAAACCCATCCTATCAAAGTATATGGGATACAGCTAAGGCAGTTATAAGAAGTATAACTACCCATGAGTGCCTTCCTCAATAAGTTAGAGAAGTCCCAATTAAACAACTTAATAACCCTCCTTAAGGCACTAGAAAGCCAACAACAAAACAAACTCAAAAGGAATATACTGAAAGAAATGATTAAGATCAAGGCAGTAAATAAAATAGAGACTAAAAGGACAAGACAAAAAGATAACAAAACCAAGAGATAGCTCTTTAGAAAGATCAACAAAATTGACACTCCCTTAGACAAACTCACCAAACGAATGAGAGAAAAGGCCCAGATTCAAAAAAATCAGAGATGATGGTGGGGGTGGGGGGGCAAGACAATGGATACCAATGAAATGCAGAAGATCGTCAGTGAAAGCTTTCAGAAATTGTACTCCCCCCAAAATGAAACTAAGAAGAAACAGTTAAATTCCTTAACATGTATAACTTATCCAAACTAAAACCCAAGCACATAATCAAATTAAACAGACCCATTATAACCATGGAGTTAGAGATAGTAATAAAGAAAACCTTCCAACACAGAAAAGCCCAGGTCCTGATAGGGTTCACAGTTGAACTCTATCAAATCTTTAAAGAAGAATAAAAACCTATTCTCCTAAAATGATTTCACAAAATATAAAAGTATACTTCCAAATTCATTCTATGAAGCCCATGTCATCCTGATACCAAAACCACTACAAAGAAAGAGAACTATAGGCCAATTTCCCTGATGTACATTGATGCAAACATCTTCCATAAAATTCTGGCAAAACAAACTCAGCAACACATAAAAAAGATCACACACCATGATCACGTGGACTTTATTGCACAGATGCAAGACTGTTTCAACATATGTAAATCAATTAATGTAATTCAACATATCAAGATACTTGAAGAAAGAAATCACATGATCATCTCAATGGATGCTGAGAAGGCTTTTGACAAAGTGCAACATCTTCTCATGCTAAAAAGTCCTGAAGAAATTTGGCATAGAAAGAACTTGTCTCAGCATCATAAAGGCCACCTGTGACAACATATAGCCAACATCATATTAAGTGGGGAAAAATCAAAAGTATTCCCTCTAAGATCAGGAATAAGACAAGGATGTCTACTTTTTCTTCCCTCATTTAATATTGTGATTAAAGTCCTGGCAAGATCACTTAGGCAAGAGAAAGAAATTAAAGCAATACAGACAGAGAAAGAAGAAGTCAAACTACCCTTATTTAGAGATGACATGATCCTATACTTAAAAGACCCTAAAAATCCCACTAGAAAATTCTTAGAGCTAATTAGCTCCTTCAACAAAATAGGAAGATACAAACTTAACATTTCAAAAATCGATAGCTTTGTTTTACATCAACAGTGAACAGGAAAAGAAGGCAATCAAGACAACAATCCCACTCACAGTAGCCCACCAAAAATTTAAATATTTAGATATCAATCTAACAAAAGACCCTAAACACCTCTACAATGCAAACTTCAAAACTTTTAAGAAAGAAATAGAAAATACTAAAAGATGTAAGAGCCTCCCTTGCTCATGGATTGGGAGAATTACTATTATGAAAATGTCTATACTACCAAAAGTGATTTATAGATTAATAATAATAATAGATATAATAATAATAATAATATAGATTAATAATAATAATTGGAATCAAAATTCCAATTGCATACTTTTCAGAAATAGAAAAAATGATCCTAAAATTCACATGGAAGCACAAAAGACTTTATATAGCCAAAAAAGTCCCAAATAGCAAAAACAATGCAGGAGGTATCATAATACCTGACTTCAAATTATAATTCAGTAACAGAGTGGCAAAAACAGCTTGGTACTGGGATAAAAATAGGCATGAAGAACAATGGAGCAGAACTGAAGACCCAGAGATACATCTATGAAGCTACAGCTACCTGATTTTTGACAAAAGGGGCTAAGAACATTCATTGGAGAAAAGATAGCGTCTTTAACAAATGGTCCCAGGAAAATTGGATATCGACTTGGAGAAGAATGAAAATAGACCAGTATCTCTCAATCTGTATGAGAGACAACTCAAAATGGATGAGAGACCTCAACATAAAACAAGAAACCTTAAAACTATTAGTAGAAAAGGTAGGGAACACATTCTAACACATAGGCATCGGCAAGAATTTCCCTAACAAGACTCCAATTGCCCAGGAATCTACATCCAGAAGAATTGACAAATGGGATTACACAAAACTAAAAAACTTCTGTAAAGCAAAGGAAACAATTAACAGACCACATGGGGAGCCCACAGAATGGGAGAAAATCTTTGCATCTTGCACATGGGAGAGGTCTAATTTCTAGAATATACAAAGAACTCAAGAAATTGAACATGAAAATAACAACCCAATAAATAAGTGGGCAACAGAATTGAACAAGCAGTTCTGAAAAGAAGAAATACGAATGGCCAATAAACACATGAAAAAATGCTCAATATCCCTAGCCATTAGGGAAATGAGAATCAAAACAACACTGAGATTCCATCTTATTCCAGTAAGGATGGCCAAGATTACCTAAACAAATAATAACAAAGCTGTCAAGAATGTAGAGTAAAAGGAACTCTTTTACACTACTGATGGGACTGTAAATTAGTTTAGCCACTTTGCAAATCAATATGGAGATACCTTAGAAAACTAAGAATAGAACCACCTTATGACCCAGTTATACCACTCCTGGGAATATACTCAAAGGAAGATAAGTCATCATAGGAAACCTGCACTTCCATATTTAATGCAACATTCTTCACAATTGCAAGGGTATGGAATCAACTAAGATGTCCATCTGCAGAGGAGTGGCTTGAAAATTGTAGTATAATATAGACAATGTGATATTACTCAGCAATAAAGCAGAATGAAACTATGTCATTTGCAGCAACATGGGTAGAACTGGAGAACATCATTTTAAGTGAATTAACTCAGACTCAAAAAGAGAAATACCATATGTTCTTACTCATATGTGGGAGCTAAATTTAACTAAAAGAAAATCACACATTTAGATATATGATAATGAACAATCATACCTATCTAAGAATGGAAAATACAAACAGATCAGAAAGTAATGGGAAGGTGATCAGTAGGTGGCAGTGGAGGATGGGGAAGAGGGGAAGAGGAGGGGAAATAATGTAGAGGGGTAAAGAGGGAGAGGAAAATTTCAAAATGTAGGATGTAACCATATGAATACATAAAAAAAAGGGGAGAAGGAAAAAAATCAATGGGACCATAACCCATGATTGCATGTGATTTTCATTACATTACTTTTTCTTTACTTCTTTGTACTGTTCTATAAAATATGTAAGATGATGAATATGTAAGGAAAAGTGATTAAATAGTTGCATAATGGATATAGCAAATGACTTATAACTGTAGTCCACCAACATTTATAAATAAAAATTTAAAAATTATTTATTTTTTATTTATTTTGTGGTACTCGAGGTTGAACATAGGGCTTCATGCACAATAGGCAAGTGCTCTACCACTCAGCTGCATCACCAGCCTCTTTTATTTTTTATTTTGAGACTGTTTCACTAAATTGCACAGGCTGCCTCTGGCCTTGAACTTGCAGTCTTCTAGCTTTAGCTTCCCTAGTCATTGGGATTACAAGTTTGTGCCACTGTGCCTAGCCCACATTAATTTTTCAAAAAGTACTTTCTTAGTTTCTGGCACTGCAAGAGGATCCAGGCTCATCTTTTATGTTTGCTTCACCTGTTCTGCAGTCAGCTATTTTTCAGGGAATCTGTGGTTTCTTTAACTGAAGAATGCTATTAGAAATGAAGATCTAGGTGCTAGATTTATGTACACATACACTCCAGATTTATGTATCCTTTTTATTCTTTCAATAGTCATGTGAAGTTATTAATCCTGTTTAGGAAATAAGCAACCTCTTCAGCCTTAAACAGAAGACTCCCAGCTAGTTGTAGAGCTTGGCCTTAAGTCTGGATTTGGGGTGCCTACAAATTCATGATCAGAAATGATGGCTAAAGTAGAAGAGGAATGTCCATTACTGTCTGCCATTGGATGGTGGTTTTGTATCTACTTTCATTTTTTCTCCCAAAGAAAGAAGCAGCTTTTTTCCTGGAATCAATTGTTTCCTGAAGCTCTTTGGCAGTCAAAAGAAAGTGTTGTGCCTTCAGGTGGCCTTGTCTCACTGAGGGTACCCTCATAACCGAGGATCTTAGATGGGGTTGCTCTACCTTGGCTCACAAGATCAGAGGCAGAGGAGTCTGTTTGAAGGAGCTTCCAGGCTGGCTTCAAATAGAACCAAGGCCAATCAGATTTGGGAGACACAGTGGCTGGTGGAAAGAAAAGAAACAAAGACCGTCACTGAGATGAGAAATCCCACAGGAAGAAACATTCTGGCAGAAAAGAGTACGGCTAGCATATGTTAGCTAAGTCCACTTCTCACGGCAGTTCAGGAAGTTCACTGGGTCCTTAATGAGGATTCATTACCTGTTGTCAAGTGAGGTACACAGGTTTTTTTTTTTTGTTGTTGTTGTTTGTTTGTTTTGTTTTAATTTGGATATATTCTGTAAAATTGAAGTAAACTATATCACATTTTAGACTTCTTGTCTTTGGAAATAATATTAATTTGTAGCTCACAGGCTCTGCCAAAGAGATTGTGATCTCTCTAATGGGGTCAAATGAGATCAGGGCTCCAGTAGAGATTATATACAATTTGAAGAAATTATGCTAAAACAAAACATGTTTTTAATACATTTACTTTGATTATAACATGAAAGCATATGTATTATAGAAAATTGGGTGACATAAACAAGTGAATGAAGCAAGAAATTCTCTCACAGAGATATTCAGTGTTAGGAGATCTGTCTCTTTCTGTCTTTGTCTCTGTGTCTCTCTCTCTCCCCCTACTCTCTTTCTCTTGTCTGGGGATCCATTAATAATGTTGCATATTAATTGCATAGTTTTTCACTTAACATTTGATTATCATTTTCACATTATTAACTATTTCTACAGTTTTGGTATGTAATGGCTGCATAATATTCTATTATATGGATAAGTTCCACTTGAACAATGCTGTGATAAATTTTTACATACATGCATTTTGAATATAGCCCACATGATTCCCTCAGGAATACTTTCTACAAATAGAATAAAATGATGATAATAAAAGTGTCTGCCTCCAAGAGTTGATGACAAGAAAATGAGGTGAGTTAACTTATTTGGAAGTGTCAAACATTCCTGTCAGGTAGGATTATTGTTAAGTATTTGCTATTATATGCAATTTGATCAATATTTACTAGGTAGCATTCCAGTAAACTCTTTTTCATTTTTAACATAAGTATATCATCAAATATTTTAATAGTATTTGAAAACACTATGAATCACAATACTCAACTTTCTGAGTGACATCTGGGGTAAGAGATGGAGCCTTGGCCAAAGGGAAAGGTGATCAAAGCTCATGCTAGTGTGTGAGAGTATGTGATGTGATGTGATGTGATGTGTGTGTGTGTGTGTGTGTGTGAGAGAGAGAGAGAGAGAGAGAGAGAGAGAGAGAGAGAGAGATATGTTGTGAGGATATAATGGGATGCAAGGCTCTGATGGTGCCTAACCTCTTCCAAGGACTGGGGAACTACAGCAGAGAAGATTCTAGGCTGTGCAACCAGGAGCAGTTACAGATTATTGAGGGCAGAATACAGGGCCTAGCATGGTCATGGTTATATTGAGTAAGGAGGCAGGCAACTGCAGTTCCAACACATGAACTATTCAAATGTGAGTAATGCATGAACTAGAGACCATCTGTTCTATCACAGGGCCTAAAAGATCAAAGCAAAGAAAAGCTTAGAGGGCCCAAATTAAGGATAATTTCTAAGCTATTAAATTTCATTAAGTGAAACTGGAATTTAGGGCAGCTGCAAAAAGAGGAGGTTAAGAAAATAAAGGCAGGTAGATCAGGTACATTAACCTACAGAGAGCTGGGTAAGGTCGTGCATGCCCGTAATCCCAGCACTCAGAAGGCTGAGGCAGGAGAATCATGAATAGAAGACCAGACTGGGCTACATAGCAAGATCTTGTCTGAAAAATAAAATAAAATAAAGTAAAACAAAATAAAATCTCTATAACTTAGAGTGAAAGAAAGCCCTTTGATTTTCTCCTTTCAGCAATGGCACAGGTTTATGAGCTAAGGATTTGAGCACTCCCCTCTGTATCTATTAATTTCACTTCTATTACTTCCCATGATGCCCATGACAGCCTATGCACTACCATTTTCAGAGCACTTAACTCTATGCTGAGCAAGACTAAGCATCTTAGAATATCACAGGAGTGGAGCAAATATCAACTCTTTTATAGAGTATTCAACAGAAGTGCAGAGCCATGAAATGCCTTATTCAAGATCTCATAGTGGGAGATCAAGAGATAGAAAGTGAACGTACTTCCACCTCCTATCCTAAAATACGTGACCCTTAAGAAGGTTTAGTTAGTGCCAGCTTCTGGTTGCCAGGTGGTGGCAGACAGTACTGACAAGGGAAGGACCTCTCTGCAGGGGTACTGGGAGCTAGGCAAGGAGGAAGGCTGGGGCAGCTCATGGATAGAGCAGACCACTGGATGGGAATAGGACCAGGTAGTTGATAAATCTCCTTCTAATGCCAGCATCACCTGGCTCTGGTGTTTTCTCATTTGAACAGCTTGAGTTGTCCCAAGTTAGGCAGCAAGGCTTGCAGGGCTGGCTGTGATTTTCCCTCTTTCTGGTGCTCTCTCATAGTCTTTCAAAGTTCTCACAAACTTGGGACCCTAAGAATGCCTGCAAGTCTTCATAGCCTGACATTAAACTATATTGTCCAGTGTTAAGAACATGGTGGTGCTGTTAGGTGCCATTGAGTTGGGTCCAACTCATCATGAGAAGATTACAGAAGTCAAAGTTCCCAGTAAACACAACCGATGTTTGCCCCAGTTGTACTATCTCACCTTACTTCATATTGACTCCAAAATATTTATTAGCAGTTAAGAAAATTGTCCTGGATCACATGATAATAAGTGGCCAGGCAATAACTGAAGCCCAAACAATCTGATAGTAAGGCTCATTCTTTTTTTTTTTTTTAAACTTTGTTGTTGTTAGTTGCTGTCAAGTCAGGTTTGACTCCTAGCAACCCTACGTACAACAGAACGAAACACTCCCTGACACTCTGCCATGCCCAGTACAATGTCAGTGCTTCTCTGGTATTCATAGGGTTTTTAATGGGTAATTTTTTCAGGAGTGGATTGCCAGATTGTTCTCACATTTTTGAAGTGCTGGGGATGGAACCCAGGGCCTCAGAAAGCTCAGAGTAGCACTCTACCAACTGAGCTAAACCCCAGCCCTTTTCTCACTTTATAGAGGTAACTTGAAGAACACTAAACTGCACATATGCAAAGTGTAAAATACATCATGGGTACATCTGGGAAGCCATCATCACCATTGAGATGACTGAAGTCCTTACTCTTGGCCACTGGACAGCAGTTCTACCTGTTAATCCTCGCTCTTCCTTTGAGGGCACTAGGTCAGTGTTCATCTCATCTTACATGGTGAGCAGTCAGATACAGGAAGATGATCAACCTGTGCTCCCAAAATTTCCTGTTCATCCAGATAACACTTCCATGAGTTCCTGCAAATGCATTTCACAGGACATAGCTGGATTTCTGTTATCAGCATGTTCAGTGTGCTTAAAGATCTTGGCCAGGTAACTCAATATTTAGATGATTCTCCAGTCTGCCAAATGCCATGGAGCTTTCTCCACAAAGTGCCTATTCTGGGACCAGGTCTTTAGGTGACCACAACATGACTCCTAGTAAGACCCAGAGAGGCAGAGGGCAGGGTGACTAGGTGAGAAGCAAGTGGTCAGGCCCCATGCTCTTCAGGCAATCCTTTAGTAAACCAAGTGTGCTTGTTTTCAAAAAATTAAAGAAGAATTTTTAATTTGTCTTTTTCAAATATATATATATATATTATTATTATTGTTATTATTATTATTATTATTATTATTATTATTTGTAGTACTGGGGGTTGAACCCAGGGCCTTGCACTTGCATGCTTTGCAAATGCTGGACCACGGAGCTGTACCCCCAGCCCATTTTTTCACTTTTTGAGACAGGGTCTTGCTAAGTTACACAGACTGCCTCTGGTCTCAAACTTGTGATTCTCCTGCCTCTGCCTCCCTAGCCGCTGGGATTACAGGTGTGTGCCACCATGCCCGGCTCCAATTTTATATTTGTTTTAGGGAAGAAAAATCCTCAAGTATAGCTGTGTTCACATTCTACTAATTTTCCTTTAAAAATATTCTTATAATTTGTCTGACACTGCATTGGGCAAGTACATGTTATTTTATCATTGCAATAATCCCACAGAATAAAGTCATAGTACCATCCCATTTTCACAGATGAAAAAATGAATCCTAGGATACTTATCCTCCATGTGTCTGTCAACTTGTAGTGCTGGGAAGGCTTGTGGGTTGCTATGATGCTGAAGGCTATGCCACTGGTATTTCAGATACCAGTAGGGCTACCCATGGTGGACAGGTTTTAGCTGAGCTTCCAGACTAAGACTAGGGAGAAGGACCTGGCAGTCCACTCTCCAAACAATTAGCCATTAAAACCCTTATGAATAGTAGAGAAGCACCATCACACACAGAGCCAGAAAAGGAGGCACCCTCCCCCACCCCAGGCTGGAAAGCATTCAAGAAATGGCTGGGGAAGCATTGCCTCCTCAAAGTAGAGTCAATCTTAACAATGGGAGTGGAGTAAAGCCTGTGGGACCTTCTTTTGCTGATATGGCATGACTCAAAATGAGAGGAAACACAATGACTGCAACAATGGGCTCCAACATAAAAAGATTGTGTGCATGGCACAGTGTCAAGTGGTGTTTCATTCTGTCGCACATAGGGTCACTATAAGTTGGACCCGACTTGATGGCACCTAACAACAGCAAGGATAATTAAGCAATTTGTCAAATTTTCCATGGCCAAGAAATGGTAGCACCATAATATAAACTGTCGGGTTCTTAGCCTGGAATTGGTTTCAGTGCATTAAATATTTGGGAAACAAATGGCAGGAGGGAACAGGAACAGTGACTAAAATTCCAAGTCCAAAGACTCCTTTGTTTAAATATTTTCACATACACCACATCACACACAAAGATATACTTTCTGCTTTAATAAACATGGGATCATATGACACATAGTGTTTTATAGTTTAACTTTGCAGTTAATGTATCACGGATATCCTGTGATGACAGTAAATTTACCTTCTTCTCCTCTCCCCTTTCTCTTCCCTCTTTCTCTCTTTTTCTTCTATTTTTTTCTTTTCTTTTTTTTTTTTGATAGTATAAGCATAACATAACACGTATTCACCAAAAGATAGATTTTGAGTTTGTACTTTATGTTATTCAGCTTGTGCGTCACTGACAGAAACAAACTTGGGGGGGGGGAATGATTTATTGGGGCTCATGGTTTGTAAGATTTCAGTCCCTAAAGGCAGGGCAGGCATGGCAGCAGGGCAGGCAGCAGCGCCTGTGTGACCTCACATCTTGATCAGGAGCAAACAGAACAACTGGACCTGGGGGTCTAGGATAAACCTTCAAAGGCCCATACCCAATGACCCACCTCTGCACAGCTAGGTCCCACCTCTCAAAGTTCCACAGCCTCCTAGGAACCCAGCCCCCACCTGGTGACAAAACCTTCAAACACATGACCTTTAGGGAATAATTTAGATTAAAACTATAACACAACTTCAGGGATGTGGTAAGTCTGCACTGGTACCACAGAGTGTGGGATCTAGAAAAGCTTTATGGTGACTGACACAACTCACCTGTAAAAACCTGCTATTCTATGCTACCTCCTGTGCAGAAAATGAGGTAGAAGCAAGTAGAGCAACCAATGAAGCAGCAACCAGCCAACCAAATGTCCTGGTGGCAGAAAAAGACTGGGCTGCATTCCCAGGGGTGGAGGAAGTAGAGTTCCACAACCATGGCAGATACAAGTAGAAAGGTTGAGTGTTTCTTAGAGGAAGGAAGGAAGCACGGAGACAGTGACTACCCCCAAATTGCTCTGTAGGAACAGGGATGTGATTGGAAATTGGGAGACTTTTTTAAAAAGTTGCATTTGCATTACAAGCACAATTTTATTTAAGTTGCTGGTTTTTTGAGGTGCCTTATCAGGGACAATGGGGGATTTGAGTAGAACCTCCTTTGAGTCCATGCTAACTGGGGGAAGATTTGAATACCAGAGTTTACTTTCTTTCCTTCCATTAGGAAATACCATTTCTCATCACCAATTTGCTCAGGTCACTGAAAGACATGTGTACACAAATCAAAGCTCCGAATTTCATTAGCTGCTAATTTCAGTCTTTTATCCCTCTCAACATATCCCTGACTGACCCACTTGGGAGTCTCCTTCCTTCTGCATAGTGTCTCACTTGCTTGTTAAAGAAGTAACCAATATCAATCATTCTAAACTAGATTTTTGGAAGGACAGTCAACAGGGAGACCCAATAGCCAGGCCCGGTGGAGCCTGGACCTTGGCCTTTTCTCCATCCCCAGCAGGTGTCTGTTTCCCCCTAGGTGACTCAACTCCGAACCTAGGTCAACCAATCCCACAGCAGGAGAACTGAATCCAGACAGACTTGCTCTTCACTGCACCAAATCACAATCCGTGCCAGTCTGACAACAGGCTATGCTCTGCTAATTGGCCTCCTGCTTCATCCCTAAACCTAAGGTCCCCTGTGAGTACTATTGTTCCAAGTTCCTCTCTGGCAGCCTGCCCCAAACCCTGGATCCTTCATAGGAGTAGAAACTCCCTTTTCTCTTGCTAGACTACGAACTGGAATTGAACCCTGCCCCAGGCCCGAGGTTTTAGGCTGGGGATTGGCCCCTAGAGAACAGATGCCCTGGAGCCAGCTTCCTGTCTGGCTTTCCAAGTATCACCTGCCCCATCACTGGCCTCTAACCACCTGTTGGAAACATTTCAACTTCTGTCTTAAGACCTCTTTCTTCTTCCCTCTTAGCCAAGTTCTCTCCTGGCCAGTAGGTAGAGATTGCCATAAGCTTCAATTGCCTGGCTGGTTGAGCATCCTTCATTAGCACTTGCAATTTCCTCAGTTCTCCAAGCACAGATTTTTATCTCAGTGGCACATCAATGCTATATTCCAAGCCCTCTGAATTCTACCTAAGTGAATGCACAGGCCCTACAATTCTGTGATATAGCCATGGCTTCACACAATTGGTGTAAAGTTAATATTTAAATAGAATTAAATATTCTATTTAAATGTATATTTTGCAAATGAAATCCTCTTTTGAATATTCTAAAGAGATTGTTTCAAAGAATCTTATTCTGATTCCTTTACAAAGAGTGAGGAGCAATATGGCTCTATGTAAATTGTATTATATAAACCTTGAGTCTTGGGTTGCAGATTATATCTTTGGACAAATCATTGTATAGTCTTCCTGGAACTTTTTCTTCAGCTCAGAAATAGTGAGGCCCAACGTAGTTGTAATAGACGCTGGTTCTTTTTTTTTTTCTGTACTGGGGGTTAAACCCAGGACCTCGTGCTTGTATGCTCTGCAAGTGCTGGACCACTGAGCTGCACCCCCAGCGCATTTTTCACTTTTTGAGACAGGGTCTTACTAAATTATGCAGACTGCCTCTGGTCTCGAACTTGCGATCCTCCTGCCTCCTCCTCCCAGGCCGCTGGGATTACAAGCGTGCGCCACCACGCCAGGCTCTAGACTCTGATTCTTAACACTCATACCTTAAAGTGTGCTGTTTTGTACATTCAAATTTTCAGGTTAAATGTTATCAAAATTAAGTACACTTGCATGAAATTTCATGCTGGGGACTGACTCTTGGGTTTTTGTTTTTATAGACTCTCCTTAATGACCTGGAGTTGTCATTAACAGTTGCCAACCAAGGTAAACTTCACAGAAGGGGAGCTGCCTTACTTCCTGAAATAAGCTTTGTAATTTTTATTTTTGGAGCTAACAGAAAGCAAGTGAAAATCTTTTGAACGTGGAACAACAAATCACCTCAAGCCACCTTGATGAAGATCAGAACCGAATGCTGGGCAGGGAGAGTTGAGGGCAATTCCTCTGAGATGCAGAGACAGCCATTAACCTGCTCTTTTCTTTTCTAATTAATGGGGAGGCTTTGTATCTTTGTATTAAACTCTTTAATCCAAGGTTTGCTAAATGTTTTATAAACATTAATTAATTCAATTAAACTTCACATCACCACCTTGCGGCAGGTAATTCCTCTTTGGGACATTGCATCTATGCTTGCTATAGTATGGGCCACAAACTATTTATTAATGCAGATTAGGATAACTAGTCATAACAGTAAGACTTTAAATTTAGTTAATGTGTAACTTTACAAAAATCAGATTTGTGCAATGAGGACTGAGGAGGAAGCTCGAGCAGGTTTACTGCCAATGATGATAAGGTAGAAATATTGCACCTGTTTCAGATTCCACTCCATGCTGAGGATGTGTGACCTTATAGTTCTTTGTGACCTCTTTATGACTCAGTTCCTACAGCTTGCAAATGGAGGCAATAATATTACTCACCTCCCTGGTTCACAGTGATGTTGCAAGGAGTAATGTTTTGTAATATGCTGTGGAGTTCTCAGATGAAAGATGGAAATTACAATATGATGAAACATTATTACTACTCATTTTCACACCATCTAAATGGGCTAGGTGAGTGAATATTAGCATCCTCACTGGCCTGGCAGAAAATCCGGTACTGCCAAAAATCCTGTTTAACATCTGTGATAGCCACTCAGAGGTTGCGAACTGCTCAGGCAAGCAGATATGCTCCTGGGATAAGCAGAAACAAGAGATACCAGATTAGCAAAGAGGTTGTTGTTGTTGTTGTTAGGTGCCCTCGAGCCCGTATCTGACTCATAGTGACCCTCATAGGGTTTTCAATGGCCGACTGTTTTGGGATTGCCTTGGGAGTGAGTTGCCATGTCCTTCTCCCATTTTTGCGGTGCTGGGAATTGAACTTGGGACCTCAGAGACTGCAGTGCAGCACTCTACCAACTGAGCTAAATCCCAACCCCAGCAAAGAGGTGGTGGATTACTTATTCTCTTTCTCTTCTCTTGCCTTTCCTATTTTATTTGGGATAAAGTAAGTGAAAAGAAATGAATTCAGAGAGAAAAATCAAGAATTACTGAAAGATCTTGGATGTTCCTCTCAAATTTAAGTTGTCAATATGTGTATGTAATTCATTGTCACTGGAGTGGGCTTCTGTGCATTTATTCTCAGTCTGCCTAGTCAATAATGCTTATTTATCTCTGTTTGTCAGGGCCAGTGTAGAACTAACTCCCTACCTTCACAAAGCCTTCTCAATCTAACTCCATTTATTTATTTATTTATTTATTTATTTATTTATTTATTGACAAGTTCTCACTATGTAGCCCAGGCTGCCCTTAACCTCAAGATCCTTCTGTCTCTGTCTCCCAAATGTTGGGATTACAGGTGTACACCATCACACCTGGCTTAAATTCTTTCTTGAATTTTCTCTGTCACTTCCATGAAGTTATATATATATATATGTGTGTGTGTGTGTGTGTGTGTGTGTCTGTGTGCATATATATATGTGTGTGTATATATATACATATACACATACATACATACATATGGGGCTAGCATTTAGCTCAGTTGGTAGAGCATCACTCTGCAGTCTCTGAGGACCCAGGTTTGATTCCCAGCACTGCAAAAATGGGAGAAGGATGTGGTAATCCACTCCAGAGGCAATCCTGAAATAATCAGCCATTGAAAACCCTATGAGGGTCACTAAGAGTTGGACACCACTTGACAGCACCTAACAACAACAACAACAACAACAACAACAATATTTACACACATATCTATATGCACAAATATATATATACATATTTGAGGTGTCTGCAACCATATCACTGTGACCTTCAATCCCACAGACCTTGGAAGCCAAGCAGGGTTGGGCCTGGCTAGTACTTGGATAGGAGACCTCCTGGGAACACCAGGTGCTGTAGGCTTGGGAGAAAGACCCAGTAACCTACTCTCAAAAAACAATCAGCCATTGAAAACCCTATGAATAACAGAGAAGCACCATCAGTAGTGTTTCACCTGTTGTACGTAGGGTTGCTATGAGTCAGACACTGACTCAAAGGCCCCTAACAACCACAACAACATATCTGAGGTACTGGGGGTTGAAACTAGGGCATCACACATGCTTTGTAAGTGCTTTACCACTGACCTGCACCCTCAGCCCATTTTTTACTTTTTATTTTAAGACAGGGTCTCCCTAAGTTACACAGGATACTTCTGGTCTCAAACTTGACATCCTCCTGCCTCAGCCTCCCAAATTGTTAAGATGATAGGCATGTGCCATGGTGTCTGGCATCAGAATTTGTATTTTGGTATCATTTTTGCTTCCACAAAAGACTTAACTCTCCCAGGTCATTCTTTATGAATCTCTATTCTTCACCCACTATAGCTCTTAGCAAACTGAAGCTAATCAAACAAATAACAACTGAATGAATGAAAGGAATCTGTCAGCAAAATTTCAAGATTAGAATGCAGACCACACTGAATCCACACCTGCTTTCCTTACCATGCTGTACACAGCCCTGTGAGGCATACGTAGTACCAACTAGAAATAGTGAATGGCAAAATCTGGGGAAAGAGGCTGACTTAAAGAATAATTTTCAATGTTCCACAGCAAAATAGAAGGTGTAACTTAGAAAGTTCCAGGAAACTGTCTTCGTGCATACAACATTATATAGGAGGATTGAGTCACTTTAGTATTTGCATATATAGAGATTCCTATTAATTAACATCACAGGCTGTTCAAGAGAAATACACAGATATATGTTGTCATCACTTATTGTGTTAAGCCCAGACTCAGGCCTGGTATTGAACACCGCCATGGAATGGCCTTGATCTGTATTTCCTGGTGCATCTCATTCCCTGTTCCCCTTTACATGTCCTGGCAAAGGTCAGAAAATGAGGCAGAACAAGGTCCTGTGTTTCTCCCTTCTATGGTTCCCTTGGTACAATTGCTCTTTTCTGTGGCTCAGTCCCTGTCTGGGTCCTACCTCTCCATCTACTGAATCCTCTTCTGTCTCTTTGCGAGGTCTTTCTCAAATACTTCCTCCAGCCTCTCCTGGTTATATAAGCACAATATTTCTCACAGAGCGCTTGGGATGCACCAAACAAATCTGTAGAAATGGTGTCTGCCTAGTAACTAGAAACATGGATGGCGAGAGCTGTATTGCATGGGTCTGAATATTTGTTTGCAAATTGTTTGAACTGAGACAAGTTACTCATTCTCTGCACCTGTGTTTCCTTGTCTGCTAAATGGGGATGACCATTACAGTTCAGATCACAAAAGCTGTTGTGCAGATTGTGTGCAATGGTGTGTGTAAATACTTAGAATAGTCTGTCATCCATGGAAGTGCACAGTTAACTGTGCTTTCTCTCAGAATCTTGCCTGGTTTTTTTGTGCTCCTGTTTGTACACTAGCAGCAGTGAGGGTGAGCATGCCCATGAGTCAGCTGCCATCAGTAAAAATTGGATGTGTACCATTGGAACCTCTGAGAGACCTGAAGAGACTCTTTAACTACTGCAGAGCTGCAAAGTTCTCAGTTCTGCTGGACTGTGATTTTCCATGGATTATTATTATTATTTTTTAACAAAAGCTTTGAACGATCTTAGGGACCCAGTTTTCTGCTCAAATTTGTCTTACAGCTTGAAAATCAGAATAACCTGACTTGTTTGCTGGGGTAAGTTGTGTGCAGTTTCTCTTTTAGCTCCTATTCAGTTACTCATCTTAACCCCACAATGGTGCATGAACTGCCAAGTGTACACAGGATCCCAGCCAGAGGAAACAGTACCAGTATCTCCAGTTCTAGACAGAAGAATGAAACATTATGCTCTCACCTGCCCACCAGCACTAGTAGAGTTTTGCCACTTCACAAACTACCACTCAGAAGTTGAGATGAAGTTTGAAATCTTGTTTTATTTTTTTCTCTGCTAAATATATTAAATAGCTACCTGCTATGGTTGTAAAATGTTTACTTAATTTTCTGAGCTATAACTTTTAAATAAAGAGATGAAACTTATTTCCACAAAACTCACACTGTTAAGGCAAACAATTTGGTGAATTTTAGTGTATTCACAAAGTTACCATGCAATCACTAAATCTGGGTCATTTTTCACCACTGCTTAAAAGAAACTTCATAGTCTTCATATTTTAACCTTGTGATAAATGTTAATTTCATTTTTATTATTTGGCTAAATTGTGCTTATAATTTTGTAAACTCCAAGAACTACACACACACACACACACACACATGCACATACACCTCAGTCTCTTAGGGTTACTTGCGCCAAATTGGAGATATCTCTGCCAACAGTTGTACTTAGCTTTAAGGGGAGTGTGGATACAGTGAAAATAAAAATAACTTACCTTTTATTGAATGGGCTGGGATTTAGCTCAGTTGGTAGAGCTCTGCTCTGTGGTGTTGGGTTCGGTTCCCAGCACCACAAAAATGGGAGAAGGACGTGGCAATCTTGAAATAACCAGCCACTGAAAACCCTTTGAGGGTCGCTATGACTCTGATATGACTCAACAGCAACTAACAACAACGACCTTTTATTGAACACCTACCATTTCCTAGGCACTATTCCTCAAAACACAGTTTCAGGAGGGAAGTTCCATTATCATCATCTTTATTTTACATTGAACAAGTAGAAGTTTATAGAGTTTATGAAACTTGCCATATTCCAAGTGGCACTGTTACCACACAGTAAAGCCCAAATTTGAACCCAGGCCCTCCTAATTTGGAACACATGCCCTTAACCATTGTGCTTGCTTTACTATTTGCTCCTTCATTGGATATCTAGTCTAATAATACCAACAGCACCTGATCAGTGCTGACCAAAGACTTTCACAAGTCTCTCAGTCCATCTTTCTGCATTCCTGCCAGATGCTAGCAGATGAGGCGAGTCAGTTTCTGCAGATTAAGTGATCACACAGCAAGACCAGCGTAGACAAGCAGCTAGAATCCAGTTTTTTTCTTCCAGAGCCAAAGTAGGTTGGTATTTCTCCATATGATATAGGTACTTCTGATAGTTCTTTTAGACTTATGTTCCAGCTTCTATCATACTTGTGTTTGTATTTGAATCCCTACATCAGCCAAATATGAATCTATCTATTTATACAGTCCTTATGCTCAATGTTTATTGAGTAGTTTGTGAATAAATAAAATAAGTCTCACTGTATAGAAACTTGAATATTTTATTGCTAGACATCTTTAAGAATTTAACTACCAATATTTGAGTACAAAGACACTACCGTGAATGGTTTGATTATACATCTAGATGTTTTTCTCTTTTCTTTACTTTTCTTTCTTTCTTTTTTTATGGTACTCAGGGTTTGAGCCCACAGACTCACACATACTTTGCAAGTGCTCTACCACTGAGCTGAACCCCCCTTTTTTGTTTACTTTATATTTTTGAGACTAGATCTTGCTAAATTATGCAGGCTGCCTCTGGCCTTGAACTTGAAATCCTCTTGCCTCTACTTCCCAAATCGCTGGGATTACAGGCATGCACCATGGTGCCTGGTTTATCTATATGTTTTTCAAAAAAAGTAAACTTAATTCCACATGCATATTAAGTGGATTTTTTTTTGCATGCACAAGGAAATGGGATTATATATCTCTCTTCAAGAAGATGAGTGACATTTTGTACCTTTTGTAAGCAAAATGAGTGAGGGCACTATTAAAAACCTATGGATTAGGCTTTCATTAAGCAAATGAAATATGCAGCTCTGTGAGCCTCCCCCATGCCCCAGTTCCTCAGCTTCTGGGAATAAGGCAGCGACCTGGGAGTTCTTGTGGCTGCTCCTCCCAAGGGTCCTGCCAACTCTGCATTGTCCCATTGGATTTGCAGTCAGATGTCTGATGCTGGCAGGCACTGGGCAGGGCAGTGAGTTCTTTCCCTGTAAGTTGGGTACAGAAAGATCCGCATGGGAGCAGCCTCCTTTGAACCAGCTGCTCTGAGAAAATGCAGTAAGCAAGGAGCAGCCAGAATTTCCTCCTAGCAGAGGGTGACTCGTGGGAGGAGTTCAGTTTGCTAAGTATTGTCATTTGCTGAGAGAAGGTGTGTGCTCAAGGAGCAGTTTTAACCTGGAGGATCATTAACTCTTTCAGTCAGTCTGGGCGGCAGTGTCTTGGCGAGTTCTTCTTGGAAGTGTCTGCTCAGAAGGGTCTGGCAGAGAAGTGGAACCACATTCTCATGGGGGACCACTTTGAGAAGGGCCAGCATGCTTTGCTCAATGAAGGAGAAGAGAATGAGATGGTAAGATTCTAGCCACATCCCCCTCTTCTCATTTCTTTTCTCCAGACTCTGACACACACTCAGTCTCTAACACACTCGCACACTCTCACACTGCCCTGCTCTCTGCCTTTGGGATTATATGAGAAGAGGTAATGCCCAAGGAATGTCTCTGTCCCATCAATGTAACTTCTGACAGTAGAATATTGCCAGAATGAAAATATTGTATTCATTTTATCAAGATTGTTTTCTTTTCAAATAAAACAGAAAGGGAGAGAAGCACAATGCCCCTTGATAACTGGCTCCTGAGCCTCATCAGCATAGCAAGTTCTGTTGAAAAATTCTAGTAATTTCAGCAATCCCCAGTGTGAAGATCAGGGTATCCCCTGATGGAAAGAAGCAGAACATCAATAGCAAAGTACCGGTGCAGCTGGGTCTTTGACTTTTTTCTCTCCTCTCCTCTCCTCTCCTCTCCTCTCCTCTCCTCTCCCCTCGTTTCCTCCCCTCCCCTTTCCTCTCCTTTCCTCTCTCCTCACCTCTCCTTTCCTCTCTCCTTCCCTTCCCTTCCCTTCCCCTCCCTTCCTTTGCCTTCCCTCCCCTCCCCTTCCTTTCCCTTCCCTTCCCTCCCCTTCTTTTCCCTTCCCTTCCCTCCCCTTCCTTTCCCTTGCCTTCCCTCCCCTTCCCTTGGCTTTCCTTCTCTTCCTTTCTCTTCTCACAGACCTTGATCGCCAAGATAGTTGGGCAGGGAAGACAGATAAAATATTAGCAATTATTAGCCTACACACATTTCTTTTTACTTCTAGAATTTTACTGGTAGCTTTCTAGTATAGAGATTGGTTACAGAAAACTTCCTATAGTTCATTACTCTTATTTTAGATGGCTTCCCATCTTGGGAACTGTAGGAAATCAAGAATGACTCTTCTCTTGCTGAATTTAAAGTGGTATTTCTCAATTACAGTGTAATCAAAAGAGAGTTAGAGACGTGTACTTGTGTTTAATAAGGTCTTTCTGCTAATTGTGTAAGCATAGTCTTTTATGCCAGTAATGATGTAATTAGAATGTTAAAATGTGATGCTCTCATTCTATAATTTTATCTTCCTAGAATTAATATTTAAATAACAAACCCCAAAGATATTTACTTAAAATGTTTTCTTGGCTAATTGCTTGAGTTCTGACTATTAAATTCTTTGTTCTAAAACTGGTCTTTCAAGTCTAATCTGCTTACCTGCTCCTATAGCAACAGCATTGTTTGGCCCTTTAAGAGTAGATCCTTTCTTCCATCAAAACTGAGAAATTCATAAGGAAAGAAAAGGCACCCTAGTTCAAGTGGCTTTCTTAATTATATCCTTACCTCTTTCAGATTTGACTGCCAAATGAAAATTGCCTTTAAGGCCCTACGCAAATGCCATCAGAAAGGAACTTCTGGCCTCCTGTTAGATATCATTCTTATTTGTCTGCAGTATTTTCTTGAGAGAAATATATTCCATTACTCTCAATAATAAGTTGAAAATGTTATCATTATCTTAAACATTCTCACCAGAAAGCAGAGGCTTCTGCTATAATGATGTTCCCCACCCCCCCCGCCTCATTTACACACACCCACTCTTCCTGTCTACTCATTTCTACTCTTCTCCAGCTTGTCTTTGAAGTGTCATTACGAATCATCTATATTCCAGAAGATGTTCGTCATTCTAGGGAAGCCGCTACCTGCTTCCTAGCCTAACAAATTGCTCCCAGCAAACCAATTTTATTAATAGTTCATCTTGATAACAGCACCACCAAAGGCATCAGGGTGTAAGCCTGGTTTTGTATGCAGCTGCAAGCCTAGTCAGAGGGCCTTTGCTAGGGAAGGGACACTGTTTTCTGGTGAGGAGTCACTGGCCAGTAGTCTCAGGAGAGGTGGAGCATTAGTATGCACTCAGCTCCCTGTCCTGTTCCGCCTGAAGAAACCTGGCAACCTGCCTGGTGCTGTGCCTGATACTATGTCCCTTTCTTTTGGTGGTACTAGGGGATGGAACATAGTGCTTTGTGCATGCCAGGCAAGTGCTCTACTGCTGAGCTGCACATCAGCCACTTTTTTATATTTTATTTTGAGACAGAGTCAGGTTAAATTTCACAGGCTACCTCTGGCCAAAACTCATAATCCTCCTGCCTCAGCCTCCCGAGTGGTAAGGATTATAGGTATGTGTCATGGCACCTGGCTATTACACACATTTTTATACTGAGTTTTAGTCTGCAAAATATTTTCTTCACCAGTAGCTAATTTAGTTTTCACCATGACCTTGTGTGGTTGTTATTGTTAGGTGCCACAAAAATGAGGCCATCCCTTCTCATTAAATAATGACAAGAAATACATATTTTCATTCTTCTTTGAGATCATTTACAAATGGAGAGGGGCTGAGTTACCTTATACCTGCCTTGTAGTGCTCATTTTGGGAAAACACTCATTTTGGGACTCAGTTTCTTTATTTGTAAAGTGAGAATATTGGACTGCCTGGGAGCTCACATCCTCTTGAATCCTGACATTACATATTTCTGTTTTGAAGGGACTTAGGATCATTAGTGTTCCTTCACACCATGACTGAACAAAGATATTATCATGTAATTGCTATAATCATTGCTCACACTAATGAAAAATCATACTCTTTTTGGGAAGGTACTTAGTTCCAGTGAGACTTGTTTTTTTAAAGTATTATCCAATGAGTTTCCTCTTTCCTAGGTTTTAGCAAATAAGGGGAAAAATCATTTATTTTTTTCAGATTATAAAGGTGACATATGTTTATTGTAAAAATGTTGAAAAGTCAAATAAAGGCCTAAACAGTGAAGTAAATATGATCAATGAATGTATACGTGGACATTATTATTCTATTGGTGACTCTTCTTCCAGACTTATTAAAAGGCATTCATAAAACTTACCATTTTCTAATTATTTTACTACATTTTAATATTATCTACACTCTTAAAATTATATCGGTTATAATTGCATCATGGAAATACTATGTAATGGTGTGTAACTTCACATCTTTCCCCAACTCCTTATTCAATGATGTCACGTTAGTAGCTTGAAACGAATAATACTGGTAGTATTTATGCCACAGAAATCAGTATATACTGCAACAGGACTTCCATCTTGCCCCACTTGAAGGCCAGTGGCTAAATACCAGTATACCACTGTGTATATTATTTACTCATTATTTCCTTCTCTCCCCCATACATGCCCAAATACAATTTGGATATTGCTTATTTGTTTAAGCCATACATCATGGCAACACATAAATATAATCAACCACAATCTGTTCTTAAGACATGTATACACACTCTCACAAAATATACTTTTTGTTTTGTTTTATTGAGTGAGGGTCTCATTATGTAGCCTAGGCTGGCCTCAAACTTGTGATCCTCTTGGCCCAGCCTCCCAAGTGCTGGGATTACAGGTGTGTACCAAAAAACATGGCTACAAATATCCACTTTTTAACAAAGAATGAAGTCATTTATCTGTACTCTTTTTTTTTTTTTTTTTTTTTGGAAATCTAACCTTTTCATTTCACTTAAAATATATTATGGATATATTTTCCTTTTGATAATTGTAGTGCCAAATAACCATTTCAATATTTAAGTTGTATTTGGATGAATTGTGCTGTACTAAATCTCCCATGTTGCACATTATGTTATTCCTAATTTTGTTTTGGCTGTGATAGACAACTATGTTTATATATTTTTACATATTTTTCAGATTATTTCCTTAGAAGAAAGACCCAGAAATAGCATTGTTGCTTTAAAGGGGATAAACATTTTAACTTTTGATTGATATATAGTGCCTAATTGTTCTCCAAAAGTTTGTAATTGTAACTATACTCTGAGCAGCAATTCCTTTTAGAGAATATAGTACTTACTTTCTCTTCCATACTTGCCAACGTTGAACATTATCAATCTTTTTAACTGAAGCTCATCTAGAGTATGAAAATTATATCTTACTGTATTATTTTTTCATTTCCTTGATTTGAGGTTAAACACATTTTTATGTTTATTGGTTTTCATATTTTTCAATTAGAATCTCTTAATTTTGTTATTCATGTTATTCCATCTAGTATTATGTTTAAGATTTAACATTAGCATTTTTTAAAATAATAGAACGTGATTGATTCTTTTTTTTATGAGGCATGCTGCAAACAAGTGGGTGATATCAAAATATGGTATCTTTATTGTGTTTGGACATGTGTAGAGAAAGAAAAGGGAAGTCATGAAAAAGAAAATGTTCACTGGTGTGCTGGTAAATGCTTAATATAGTAGTTGTTGTTGTTAGGTGCTGTCAAGTCAGGTCTCACTCACCCAGATACTCTTAGGGTTTTCAACGGCTGACGTTTCGTGATTGTTTCAAGAGTGGACTGCCACATCCTTCTCCCATTTTTCCAGTAGTGGGGATTGAACCAGGGCCCTCAGAGACTGCAGAGCAGGCCCTCTACCAACTGAGCTAAAACCCAGCCTTAATATAGTTATGTTAAATATTGGGCAAGTAAAAACTACCGAATGTGGAAAAGCAAGAGACTCTGAACTTCCAGGTCATTTTAAGAACCTATTGTTCTAACAAGATAAAAACAAAGGCCACTACAGGAAAAGTTTCTATCTTAAACAGAACTGGAACCCAAGGACATATAGAAAAATATTACCAAGTAAAAGTTAGAGAAGACTTAGATGGGGAGGGGGGGAGGGAGGGAAGCATAGGGGAGGGTAAGGGGGAACCTATATGAATAATGTACATCAAAATACAAATATGGAAATATCACAATGAAAATCATGTCAGAATGAATCACATTAAGGTGTACATTAAAAATTTCCAATAAAAAAAAACCTATTGAGAAGTTAGTGCTGCATGGGTATGGGATGTGGCAGCAGGTGGTGTGTGGTTTAAGCCCCACTGGAAGACCCATTGTGCCTTCAGCATGAGCTGGGGCTATTTGTCCTCACCCATTATTTGGGTCACTTTGATAATTGATGTTTGCCTTTTCTTCTCTAACACTGAGAGGACCAGCACCTCCCCCACTTCATGGACACTTATTTATTATGCTCCAGGAGCACCTCCAAGTTGGTTGCCAATGTTAACTAGTGAACCCACAGATCTCATAGTGGGGGAATTGTGTTCAGGCTGAGGCATTTTGTCAGCTGAAATGTTCAGGAAGCTGGGCCACTGGCCAAGTCTGATGTCTTTATTCTCCATTCATTGCTGCAGAGCTCCCACAAAGTCAACTCATCTTTGATATAAACTCCTGAAGAGTAAGGTTTAATTGCCTCTGAAGAACAGGGTCTCCACTGGATTCACTTTCCATGGACTCTGTTGCCTTCCTGCTACCCTCTGGATCAAGCACAGTACCGGGCACTAACAGTGGGATATTTGACGGTGTAATCACAAGCTCCATTAACCTGCAATTTTAAATTCTGAGAACAGGGACACAGCAGGGCTCACAAGGAGGGCTGGTTTGAGTAATTTAAAGACAAAGCTAGGAAATTTTATATTATTTATTTATTTAGAGTGGTCAATAATTCCATGAATTTGCCAATTGGCTACCTTCTTCCCCAAGCATAAACAGCTTATTCTTCAGAGTTAATTAGCTACACTGCACTATTTCTCTGGAGGTACTTTATTCTATTCTTTCATCCGTTCATGTATGAACTCAATAAATATTTACCAAACCCCTAGTCTGCACCAGGAGTCCTCTGGGATAACCAAGGAGGATTTTGAGTGAATAACAAACAGCTTCTGTTTTCAAGGAGCTCACAGTTGAGTGGGCAAGTACATAATTTGTGGGGCCTAGTGCAAAATGAAAATGGGGTGACCCTTGTTCAACAATTATTAAAAACTTCAGGATCATGATAGCAGTTCATTAAACCAGGTATAGCATCCTTGTGAAGACAGGGCCCTGTGTGACTGCACAGGTCACATGGTTGTGAAACTTTTTCCACAAGTCAGGGAACCCGGGGGTGCAAATATAATGAACATATGATATAACAGGCATCATTGTGGGAGCTGCATATAGAGAGCAGTGGGAACACGGGAGAAGGAACAATTCACTGAAATTAAACTTTAAGGGGAAAGATGGCTTCAGTTTCCTCAGGAGGATAGGTAAGATTGTGTTGTTAGGTGCTGTCAAGTCAGCATCCAACTCATAGCGACCCTACATACAACAGGTGAAATACTATTGTTAGTGCTTCTCAGAGATTCATAGGATTTTCAATGGCAGATTGTTTTTTGTGGGAAGTGGGTTGCCAGGTCCTTCTCCCAAGTTTGTATAGGACTTTGTAAGTCATCCTAATGAGTGTGCATTTTATCCTTCCTAATGATTTCCAGGGGCTGGGATTTAGCTCAGTTGGTAGAGCACTGCGCTGCAGTCTCTGAGGTCCCGAGTTCAAGTCCCAGCACCGCAAAAACGGGAGAAGGGCCTGGTAATCCACTCCCAAGGCAATCCTGAAACAGCCATTGAAAACCCTAAGAGGGTCACTATGAGTGGATACCGACTCAACGGCACCTAACAACAACAACAACAACAATGATTTCCAAACAATGGCCCATGAAATCACTGTACTAGAAATAATTCTAAATAACTCCACTAGAATCAAGTTGGAAAATATATAAAAACTAGAATTTTAGACCCCATTCCAGACCTTTTGAGTTAGAGTCTTTGTTGGTGGAGCTAGACTTAATCACAAAGGGTGGGCTTCCAGCCTGACTCACACAATGCAGAAACTACCAGGGTACTTGAAGCAAAGAATGATATAGTTGGGTTTGCTCTTTGAAGGCCTGGGGTGAGGAAGGTTGGTTGGCAGCAGACAAATCAGTGAGCAGGTGTTTGAAATAGTCCAAGTGAGAAGATCAGGGCTGAACTATAGCCTTGACAAAGAGGATAATGAATAGAGAAAGTATTTGAGAGCCATTTAGAAGTTAGAATGAAAATACTTGATAATCCATAGGCCATAGGGTAGGAAGGGAGAGGTGAACAGGATAAGCAGCTAGTAAGGATGTCTCTGAGGCTTCCAGCTTGTTGAACAGGAGAAGATGCTGCTGCCTTTAAATCACATAGGGAAAACGGGAACAAGTTGGAAGTGGAGATAGTACCTATGGCAAATTTTGACATTGATTTGGGCTAGGTCTTTTCACATAGTAATTTATTGAATCCTTTCAATAATGCTATAAAGAATTATCTTCTGTCTTTTTTAAGTAAGCAACCTGAGGCATGGAACCATTAAGTGAAATGTCCAGGTTCATTTGGCTGAGTAAATGGCATGTATTGTCAACAGCTTTAGGGATACCATACCCACCAATATCACCTGCCCTGAAGAGTTCCATTTCTCAGGACCTCCACTGGGGAGATGCTGGGTCCTTGGCTCTATCACAAAAATGTATATTGAAGTTTAGTAAGTAAGGGAAAGAGATATTACATTCTCCAGAGTGAGCACAGGTGGAGAGAGAGAGAGAGAGAGAGAGAGAGAGAGAGAGAGAGAGAGAGGTGCCTTGTTACCTTTATGACAAATATATATATGTATATGTATGTATATATATAAAATATATAAAATTTTGTGCCTTTTTCTAACTAGGTTTAAAAATTAAACAAGGTTTAAAATTAAGTAGAGTCAAAAATGTACTATAAGAAAAGGCAATATGAGCTGGTTTACCTATTCCTCTTAACCTAAAAAATTTCCTTGTATAAGTTAAATTGTAAGGTGACTTTATGAAGTGCAGTATTTAGGCTTGGGGGAGGTAGAGGGGTGATAGTAATGTTAAACTTAAAGGTCATAAGCATTCATAGCCTAAGTGAGCACAGTGTATTTGTTGTTTCCAACTCTCTTGTTTGAGAGACCTCAGGAAGACAAGAATTGTCTCCATTTAGGTATCTTTACTGATCTTGTTGGTTAGTTAGGTATTGACAATCCATGGGGGTTTTGAGTAGATTTCTTGAGTTAAAGCTGTTGATTCTCAGTGAGTGGGAGATGTCATCAGATTCCAGAGTGGGGGTTTCTCTCCTTTCCCATGTCCCCCAAATTTTCTATCTTTTTATCCTGGCTAAGTCTGTTAACTTTAACTATAGTCTGTAATCTGAATTGATGAAATTTTGGGGGCGGCTGTGGTGGAATTGTTTTGGAATTGATTTTGCTGGAATTCTTGGCTGATTAGGCTCAGACCAAGTCCTAGGTGTAAAGTCCTTTCCTTCCCAGGGCCCCCCAATTTTCCCTTTCTATCCTGACTCAATTTCGTTCTCTGAAACTTTTATCCTTTAATCTTAAGGGTTGATGAAGGCTGGAAGTCTATTTTCTGAAGCTTCTTCAGGCTGAATTGGGGAGTAGACTCTACCTATCCAGGGATTGAAAGTCTCTACCTGTCTGATCTAAGGAGGACATGAGAAGGTCTGCTCTCAGGTTGGAGGGTCATCACCTAACAGGAACCTGGAAGAGATGATGTCAGTGTAGATACCAAACCACATAAACAATAAAGCATACAGCAGATTATTATGTCTATTTTTTTAGGTTCAACATCTAGAATAAGAGATTGGACTTCTGTGTTAAGGAAAGAATTTTTTTTGTGTGTGGTGTCATTTAAGGCTTTTTGGGTGAAGTTAGTGAGAGATTTAATATGCCAGATAATATCTTATAACCCTATAGAGGGAATAGAAATAGAAGCCAAATGATTATACCAGTGAAAAACAGATCTTGTCTATATCTATGTTGTAGAATGGGAAGGTTAACAAGATGACCTGTAGTTTTCGTCTAGCACCACTGTACCCAAGGATATCCTAATGTACATCTTCCAATCCAATCTAGGGGTAACCAAGGCCAGAGGTTGCTACCACAGAGCCATCTTGTGCCATTAGGTGCAATCCATCTAATGTCAAGCCTTATGTCCAATCTGTAGCAAACCAGTCAGTTTTTCTCAATATTATGATTGAATTACAGTTAGTGGCAGGAATCCATTCTAGCAGTTGAGTACAATTTTTATATCATTTAAGTGAAGGATTTCTTTGTTTTCAACAAAAGAGAGATGGTTGACTGAGCCATCCTATGGTTGGGGTGATTCAGATGAATTCGTTCCAAATATGAAAGTTACCTTCCTTATATCTATGATCATCTGGTAAAATCCTAGGTGGTTGTGTGGTACAGCCACTCAATTGGGGCCCAGCTACAGACTATGCCAGAGAATTAGTCTCTGTTAAAGAAAAATTTCTTTTATGGCCAGGTTGGTGAATAGGCCATTGGGAAATACTGAGATTGGTAGCTACTTGAAGGATGGAGGATTCTTGTCATTCCTCCTCAATGAGTTGTTGAAGCTGTTTCCAGTTATTACCCTGTAGGAGAAATACCCACCAGGGCAGACCAGAAGTGCTAGAGACAGGCAATAATACTCAAATCTAACAGTTATCTTTATTAATATTTCTAGTATATTGTTTCCAGTCTAGAAAACAGTTTGATTTAATGTATACTAGTTTTACTAGAACTGAAGAGACCAAGATTTTAAGAAGTATATTGATGTTTAACTCATTTGTTAGAGTGCTACCCTGCACTCTTTGGGGCCCTGGGGGTGATTCTTGCACTGCAAAAACAGGAGAAGGATCTGGCATCCCACTCCTGAAATAATCTGCCATTGAAACCCTATGAATACCAGATAAGCACTGACACAGAGCTGGTCATGACACAGAGTCAGGGAATGTTTGATTCTGTTGTACACAGGGTCTCTATGAGTTGGACCTAACTCAGTGGCACCCACCAACAATGATATAAAGGTAAGGTTACAATTATTAATGAGATTTACCTTTGTATTTAAGAAGCTAGGCTGTTTCTTTCTTGTCTGAAGAGCAGTTTTAAGTCTTTTTAATGACTTGTATTTGTAGACAGCTTTATCTCTAGGATGTTCTTCAGGCTGTGGAGACTTAGAAAAATAGATTTTACTCTAGAGAATAAGGAAGTGGGGTTTATCTCAGTTGGTAGAGCACTGGTCTGCAGTCTCTGAGGTCCTGGGTTTGATCCCCAGCACCACAAAAACAGGAGGCAACCCTGAAATGATCAGCCATTGAAAACTCTATGAGGGTTTCAGAGTTAGACATGACTCAACAGCACCTAACCACAACAATTAGAGAATAAAGCTTTGACAACATTTTTGTTTTTTGGGTCTGGGCGATGGACCTCATTCCATCCTGAAATGGTGTTAACAAACATTAGAAGCCATTTACATATTTGACAGGAGATACCTCTGTAAAATCGAATTATCAGTGTTCTCCATAGGATGTTCCCCTCTTTTGTGTAGAGTTAAGTAAAGATAGTGGTCTTGATTTTATCTTTTGGGTTATTATAGACATTTCCCTGGAGTTTGAAAGTTGTTGGGGGTACTTAGTAATATTTGGTAAGGTCTCTTTTAAATGGGTTGGAATATAAAAGCTAGTAGGGTTGGATCTTTAAGATGTCACGAGTATGGCCGGAGATTATTGGAATTTGTCAGCCCTTTGAACACTTCATTTACCAGTGTCCTATAAGTGGATTAATAATTAGTATAGTATTTAGAGCTTATTTTAAATCTTTTTTTCTGAACTGCTGTATATTACATTTCCTAGAAATCACACTTTAAAGATTATTATAGAAAGGCTTTTTCCTGTACAAACTTTAGTATGATTTGATGCTAAATCCCTGACCTTAGCATCAAACAATAAATCATAAAACCAATAAACAAAGCAATACTATCTATAAGCAGTAAAAATGATGGAACTGTACATTTCCTCTGTCATCAACTTGCCCAGAAAGTTGTTAGATATAATAAATTCAAAACTTTAACTTTTTTCATTTAAATAACAGAGTGGTTGGTGGACATAAGTAATCTGAATTGCTAACAAAGCATACTATATCTGATTTACAATAATTTTCCTCAACTGCAAACTCATTCTAATTTACTTTCAAGTATGCTGAAGGCAAAATAGCATACAGTCTAAAATCATAGGCTTTAGAGACCCCAAAGTCTCTATCTGAATCCAAGCTCTGCCACTCTTATTTGAAATCTTAGTTTATCCTCTTTTGTTTTGTATTATTGTTAATTACTCTATATTTGGTTATACTTTCTTGTTGGGTGTTTAAGAACATGTAGGATGCCAAAAAAATTAACTTTTTATTTTTACCTCTTATGCTCAGTCATATTTCCTGAGGGTTATTTTGGGGGACCTATGAGGAGACTATTGTCTTCCCTGTCTGTTTCTCATCCAGTTGTACCATCCACTAGGATGAGTCAGGGTCTTGCTGACCATGTGGCTTCCCTTGGAAGCATTGCGGGTGCATTGTCCTCTGTTGTAACTCTCCTTATTGTAGAATGTGTCCAATTCTGGGGCCTCCACGCCTCTCTGATCAAAAAGATGAGTGACTCACCAGAGTTGTAGGGCCCTTTTGAAGGGTACTGTAATTCCCTGGATTCTGGCTTTCTAGGCAGTGGCCAAAATATTGGCTGTCTTCTTAGCCCCATTATCCTGATTGGTTTAGGCTTCTAACTTTTGGTTGTTGAATACCTAGGTCAGTATTACTAGTCTTAAAGAAGGAGTAATTGATATTGTTTTAAGCTTTAGCATAACAGTTATATCTTAGACATATAGTACCTTTAGTTCTTAGAGGTATATTTTGGTCATATATATATATGTATATATATATGGCTGGGATTTAGCTCAGTTGGTAGAGTGCTGCGCTGCAGTCTCTGAGGTCCAGAGTTCAATTCCTAGCACCCCAAAAATGGGAGAAGGGCCTGGCAATCCACTCCCAAGGCAATCCCAAAACAGTCAGCCACTGAAAACCCTATAAGGGTTGCTATGAGTCAGATACCGACTCGATGGCACCTAACAACCACCACAACAACTATATATATATATATATATGTATGTATGTATATTGTTGTTGTTGGGTGCTGTCAAGTCATCTCCAACTCATAGCAACCCTCATAGGGTTTTCAATGGCTGATTGTTTTGGGATTGCCTTGGCAGTGGATTGCCATGTCCTTCATATATATATATATATATATATATATATATATATATGAAGTCTATATATATATTGGAGCTGAGATTTAGCTCAGTTGGTAGAGCACTGCACTGCAGTCTCTTAGGTCCCGAGTTCAATTCCCAGCACCGCAAAAATGGGACAAGGACCTTGGCAATCCACTCCCAAGGCAATCCTGAAACAGCCATTGAAAACCCTATGAGGGTCGCTATGAGTTGGATACCGACTCGACAGCACCTAACAACAACAACATATATATATTAATAACCTAAGATAATAGTTATTTATTTAACTACAGTTATAAAGTGATTTTTAAAAGATTTTAAAGTAAACATAAATCTTGATTTCATTAAGATTTAGTTTTCTAAATAGTTAGAAACTTAACAAAATCATTAGGGAGTGTAGTTACCTTAACAAGGCATACAATCTTTGTCATTTAAGTCCAGGTCTTTAAAACTGTTATTTGAAAGTAGATAAATACTTTTACAAAAAACCCTATAGTTTAAATATAGAGCACTTAACCACAGTCAACTTGATTTTATATGTATCTGTTGTTTGATAAACATTTTTGTAACATTTTATTCTTTTATATTTTTAGCTTTAGAGTGACATCATTTTTTTTGTTTTGGTCTGGTATAATGATCATAAAAGATATTAGATTATTTGCCTTTTCTTGTAGAACTGCTCTAACAGTAGTGTTGTATTATAGTCTAAAGTCCCATTTTGAAACCAATTTTTTTTCTTTTTTTAACCAGTATGAGAGTCAGATATACACAAGTTATTTCAAATATAATTTTTAGGAGTAGAAGTCTGATTACCCATTGTAGATGCAATTTTCTTGTTTACTCAAATATCTAAAATAAAGAGAGAAAGAGGGTGCAAATACATATAACAAAAGATAAATCCTGGGGCCAGGATTTATAACATCAATTTGACCAAAATCCTGGGAAAAGATAATATTGGCCTGCAATGCTAATCAGATAGAAATCCTGGGGTCAGAAAACATTGTCCAGCAATGCCAATCCAACCAAAATCCTGGGATTGGAAGACGTTGAACAGCAATGTCAATCCAACTGAAATCCTGGGGTCAGACATTAGTCCAACTGATAGTCAAATACCAGGTTAATGAACGTCCTCCCTCAAAATCCGATTTGACTTTTCCCTCTGTTTATCTCCAGAGAACCCTGGTTGTACATCTTATCGTGCACTGACAAAATGACAAAACTAGAGTTAGATATACAGCGATTGAGTTTTAAGTCTTTCATGGGATGAGAACTAATGGAGTCTGAAATACTTTATTTAGCTTTGGATTTTTTTGTTTGTTTGTTTAAGATTGTGTCCTCCAGGGAAAGGAATTTTCCCAGAATTACTTATGATTTAAAAGGAAGCAGTTCTCTTTACACCTGAAACATGGCCAGTATTTCAGATTTCTTCACCCTAAAAATCAGTGGGGTGTGAATCAGGAGAAAGGAGAAGCTTCCCTGAAAGATTGTTGGGAGAGGGAGATGTCTGAGCCTGGTAGAGGAAGTTACTTGTCTTAGAGTCTCAAGAATCAGCATGGATTCTAATTCCTCTAAGGTAAAAGATTTAAGGGTTCTGGCCTTAGTGGAAGGGGAAAGGAGTTAACAATAAAATTCATAGCTCTAATAACTGTTTTACTATATAAGAAACAGATGAAAGACAAGTAAACTTATTGTCTGTTTTTATATTAGTACATTAAATTTGGTCTTGTTGTTGTTGTTGTTGTT
>VMDO01017484.1:0-44750 GCA_007922755.1 Pedetes capensis | reverse complement strand
TATTTTTTATTTTGAGACAGGGCGTTGCTAAATTGCACAGGCTCCTCTGGCCTTGAACTCATGATCCTCCTGCCTCAGCCTCCAGAGTCACTGGGATTACAGGTGTGCACCATGGTGCCCCATTCAGTATATATATTTTTTTACTTTTCATTCAAATGCCTTAGGCTTCAGTGGACCAATTTCAAAACCCCTATCCTAGAATACTTATGGGTAGATTGGGTAGTTTGTAAAAGTATCAGTGCTTAAATGCCATTTGGAGGAAAAACATTTTTAGATCTTCCAAAGTATTCAAGCCTGCAGCAGTAGCCCTGTGGCATCCGATCCCACCAGATCTCGGAAGCTAAGCAGGATCGGGCCTGGTTAGTACCTGGATGGGAGACCGCCTGGGAACGCCAGAAGCTGTAGGCTTGGGAGAAGGACCTGGCAACCCCCTCCCAAAAATCAATCTGCCATTGAAAACCCTATGAACAGCAGAGAAGCACTGACAATACTGTTTCCCCTGTTGTACAGAGGGTCGCTATGAGTCGGATACTGACTCAACGGCACCTAACAACAACAACAACAACAACAACAAAGTATTCAAACTTATCACATAGCTGCAGGATGTTGCCAAAGGCATGGATAGTCAAATGAAAGGATGGATGGATAGACAGATAGATAAAGGTATAGATCTTTTTTCTATCTGCATATCTGTCTGCTAATCCATCTATCCATCTATGCTATATGATGCATCCATCCACCTACCCATCCACATCATAACATATCACCATAAGACAAATATGGAAGATTCTTTGTATCTCTGAGCCAAATAAAATTTTCTATTTACAGGCAGTTATCATGGATTTTTATAGTTATTAATTTTTTTTACAAACAGGTTTTGATGCTGAACCTACTCATACATTAACTACAGCAAAAGGTAAGACAATTATGAAATTTCAAGTTCCGTGTTTATAATATGACAATACAGCTTTTCTCCTCCTTGCCCTTTCAGTAGAATTGCTTGAGCTAACTAGTCTCTGTCATTGTGTCATCAACCCATCTTGAATGATATTTTAGAAAAACAGGTTTTGGGATTGGGTTGGTGTTTTTACCTTAAGAAGTTAGTGAAGACAATGTTGGTGCTATTGCAAAGAATTGCCTTATGGTAACGCATAGAAGAAATTTCTCTCGAGAATCCTTTCAGATATTTTCTTTTTCAAGCAAACTTTTTCATTTTAATTCTTGTAGACCACTTAAATTAGGTAACTAATCCTATTTTACTCATTTTGTTGGCTGCTGAAAAAACCCATCAAAGTAAGATTGATTGCTTGCCTGTAACTGCCTTATTAACTTCACTGATGCTATTTGTCTACTAGTGATATTCATGAGTTCAGATTTCCGCTTTTTTCTCCTAATTTCTCATTTTGTTTTAAATTGTCATTATCATCATTATTACTTTTCTGTTTTTGTTCTTATAATGTATTTGTAAGTAGCCTTAAATTATTTTGAAGCAAGGTATATGTATGTGTATGTGTGTGTGTGTACATGTGTGTACTAAAAACATTAACTAGTTCAATGCTACATAGATAAAGTGTTCTTACAACTGAATAATCACTTTTTTCTTTTTCCTGGTACTGGAGAGTTGAACTCAGGGCCTCACGCATGCTTTTTGCAAGGCTTCAACCACTGAACCAGACACCTATCCCATTTTTTACTTTGTATTTTGAGACAAGGTCTCACTAATTTATGCAGGCTTCCTCTGGCCTCGAGCTTGGGATCCTCCTGCCTCTGCCTCCCCAGTTGCTGGGATTATAGGCATGTGCCACTGTGCCTGGCCACATCACCTTAACATTTTAAAGAATCCTCTGTGTTGTCTGACTCTCACTTTCATCTCTTGCCTTTTTCCTTGACAAATATTGTTTCATTAAAAGAGTATTCTTGCATTTTAGTTTTCCAGCAAGAAAAGTTGTATTGTCTGCCATGGCATTGAACCTTCTACCTCCCTCCACCTGTTTCCTAATGATTTTGTTTGTTTATAGCTGACTCAAGGAAGATGGAGCCCCCCAAATCATCTTCCAGTGTGGCAGGAGTGGTCATTGTGATCCTTCTGATTGTGATAGGTGCTGGCCTTGCTGCCTATTTCTTTTATAAGAAAAGACGTGTGAACCTACCTCAAGAGGGGACCTTTGAAAATACTCTCTATTTTAACAGTCAGTCAAGTGCAGGAACAACTGATATGAAAGATCTCATAGGCAACATCGAACAGAATGAGCACGCGGTTATCTAGGGTCATATTGTGATTTTGTTATATTTGAATTTCATAAAATTATAACCTATTTTTAAAATTTGTTAATTCACTGTGATTGTTTCTTTTATTTTTTTCTCCTTTTTTGATTTGTTTTTTTTTTAAACTTTTTTTACTAGTAAATTTTCATGTTCAACTTAATGGGTCTCAACTCATTATGACATTTCCATACATGCATTTCATTGTATATTGCTCTCGTTAACATCCCCCCTTACCTTCTAAAGTACTGTCCTGTACTGGTCAGTCCTTTTTCTTTTCCTGATTGAAGAAATAATTGTTCATTTTCTAGCCTGGTGAGATATTTTCACAGAAGTGGATGGTAGTATTGATTACCACATTTTAAAATATCTTAGGTGAATACACAGCACTGCCATGCCCACATGGCAGCATCATTGATAAGTCATTCATGTCAACTTCATGCAGATTACAGGAGCTCTGGAAATAACCAACTGAGTCTCTTGGAATATTTTAAGGTGCTCCTAAAGACATGCTTCTCACTGAATTGTAATTCAACAATTAGAAGACCACTTTCAAAACAAATCCAATAGCCTCAGGTGGAATAGAAATTTAGTCAGTTTCTTGTTTGCCCACTCTTGATTTCACTCCAATTAGTGGGAATTATATTTGTCCACATGCAGAAGAATAAAGTGGCCAAGGACCTTGTTTTCCCCAAGCAAGATTTTACAGGCTGAATATTGGAAATGTATCCCTTGTCCTGTTATATGTATATCAGGAAAGCAAAGATGTGAAATAAAAATGTAAATTTTCATAAATGGATGTACTTAGATAATGTGAAATAAACATTAAAGATGAGGTTTATTTTTAATAGATTTGCATTTTGGTGATCTTGTTAAGTGTAAATTTGCTTTAAGATGAGACTTATTTACTTTACACTTTACCCTCAAAATAAATGGTATTATTAGTAGAGGAATACTAAATTGAACTCTTCATCTGTTTAGAAAATGTACATTGCTAAAACACTAAGTAAAATGAATGCTTTACCATAATAACTTGAAGTATTTCTCCAGATCTTTCCTTGTAACATTGACTCAACAGATAATTCAATAATCAAAGGCACTATTATTGGGAATTAAGACTGTAAATAATTGTTTTCTCCCTTTAACAATTCCTTTTCACTTAAGAATTTTATCATAGAGAAAGGTTATTGCCATTGTGAAATCTTTTGTAGGTTTCACGTTCCCACAAAGGTACCACGTCACTGGCTTATCCTTTTACTTTGTTAAGGACCCATCCATGGGCAGGAGTATTTAACATGGGGCCACTGAATGGGCTTTTTTGGATGGCATTAAGGGGGCAGTGGAGATGCAAAATACTGTGGATTTTTTTTTTTTTTTGCCTTGGTGCCTTCATTGGAGGTGAGAGGAGTAGTTGTATTTTCAAGAAAGCCCACAATTCAAAAAAAGATTAAGGAACAGCTGGTTGAGTAGGGGATATGATGGAGTTTCCAATACCCCAATTTATATAGATGGCAGGGGAAAATAAATAGGAATTGAGATATGAGCAATTGTGGAAAAGCTTGTTGGGCACAAACACCTCCCTTCTACTTCTGAAATAATAGAAAACAAATTGTTTTTCTCTTTCTTGGTAAGAACAAAACATTTCATTTGAAGAAGTTTCAGTGGAAATAATGGCATCAGCATCAAAGCAGTATGTGGTGAATTATATGAAGGAAATACCTTTCAGAGAAAGAGAGAGAGTGGAAAGGAAGAAGAGAGAGAGGAGAGAAGAGAGAGAGAGAGGAAGTGGAGAAGGAAGGAGGGGGAGGAGAGGAGAGGAGAGTGGAGAGAGGGAGAATTTCCCCCATTGAGATACATGAGAGGCCTAGAAATATGGAATAGGGAGAAATACATATGTGAACGTTGTTTACAATTTATTTATTTATTTATTTATTTATTTATTTATTTAGTACTGGGGCATTAAACCCAGAACTTTGTGCATGCTAAGTAAGTGCTCTGCCTGCAACCATACCACTGTGGCATCCGATCCTGTCAGATCTTGGAAGCTAGGTAGGGTTGGGCCTGGATAGTACTTGAATGAGAGACTGCTTGGGGAACACCAGGTGGTGCAGGCTTAGGAGAAGGACCTGGCAACCCACTCCCAAAAAACAATCAGCCATTGAAAACCCTATGAATAGCAGAGAAGCATTGACAATAGTGTTTCGTCTGTTGTCCATAGGGTCGCTATGAGTTGGACACCAACTCGATGACACCTAACAACAACAAGCAAGTGCTCTACCACTGAGCTACGTCCCCTGCCTTTTTTTTTAAACAGTCTCACTAAGTTGCACAGGCTGCCTCTGGCCTCAAGTCCACGTTCCTTCCTTAGACTCTCAAGTTGCTGGGATTACAGGCATGTACCTTGGCAGCTGGTTTACAAATTCTTTATACAAGTCTTTCTTTGTAATAATTCAGGGCTATATTTTCACAGAAAGTATTTTGAACTGCAAACAGCATATATCTCAGATTGAAATGTCTTATCATTTCAAGAAACAACTTATGTTTGATGGGGTTGCCAAGTATGGTGTTTCACACTCCCGCATCATCTGCTGAAACACATAATCAAATAGTAAGTCCTGTATCAGCACACCTACTCAAATCCAGTACTAAAACACCAAAGATGTAGTTTAGAAGGGCATATTGGACAAAGACAAGCAGTCTTTGTATTGTTGTTGTTTTTAACTGATTTGTTTTTGGTTTGAGTTATTATAACTTATTTGTCTTTAAAAAAAACTAGAAGTTCTTCCTGGAAGATTAGACATTTTAAGAACTGTTGCCTTCCTCACTTGGCTTTACACTTGGTTTGAGTTTTCATCAGAAATCAGTAGCTACAAGATTCTTAAAGATACTTTTTCCCGATTGAACTCACACAATGTTAACCTTAGTCACATGTTCTTAGGTCATGTGATCACTTACATTTGGCTCAGAATAAATGATCTTATTCCCTTTGGAGCAAGAGCTGTGTTCCTTACCCCTCCCCCTTCTTATTTTATTAGTAATTTTTTTAGCATAAAATTTAATGGGTTTCATTATGATGTTTCCATGCATGCATGTCACTATACCTTGCTCATATCTGGCACAAAGAATTAGGATGAAAGACCTCCAGAGATTTAAGTCAATAACTATGGAATACATACAACAATTGACTTTTTTCCATAACAAAGTAGGAAGTAGAAAATCCTATTCTAATTTGGAAACATTTGTATCACTAAGAATATACAACACTTACATTATTGAGAATTTATTCTCTGTTGGTAATTTATGAGAAACCAACTCATTAACTATAGTGGTCTAATGGATATTGTAACCACCTGGGCCTTACCCCAGACCCATTGGACCATAATCTGGGAGTTGGAACTCAGGCATAGCTTTAATTAACAGAACAGGACAAACAAAGTCCTCAGGTAATTTGATTGGGAAATAAGTGCTATGGTTGGACTAGCTGCTCTAAAACTCAACTGTTGAGACTTAGTGATAAATGGGGTAGATAAATGGGATCATATGGCCAGGTGGGCATTTGAGAGTTGATTGGTTCCTAGAGGGCTCCTCCCTTGTAAAGGAAGTGAAGGTCCTTATAAAGGAGGCTTTGCACCGTTCAGATTTATGTTTCCTGCCTTCCGCCATGTGAGGATGCCGCATAAGCAAGATGGAGCACCTTGATCTTAGACTTCTTAGCATCCTGGGCTGTGAGAAAGTAAGTTTTTCTGTTATTTATAAATTACCCAGTCCATGGTGTTCTACTGTGGAAGCATAAAGGGATAAAGACACGAAGAAATAATGTTAACTAGAACCAGCTTGAATGTATTCATTCTTCAGGATTCCCTCTTAGGTCAAATTCTTGAGAATGTGAATATTGCAACTTCTCTCACAGTTTTGGGAGAGCAGTTGGTGAATTTCCTGGTGTAGAATGGCTACCCATAAAATAATCATTTTTTATCAAAGAGAAGCTGTGACCAAAAATCGTCACATTATAATTTGTCTTTTCACATTTCTGGTTTTTCTTAGCTAATCCATATCATGTCCAAATATCAAACAACAAAATTTCCTTAATGCATTGTTTTTGGCTACGCCTCAATAGATATTATCATAAAAATATATTAGGAAACTGTTTGAACTGGAAATTCCACCCCAACCTATCATCCAAGTACCAGGAACACAGTTTTTGGTTATTAGCATTTCTTTGTTGTTGTTAGGTGCCATGGAGTTGGGTCCGACTCATAGAGACCCTCATATGGTTTTCAATGGCTGATTATTTCAGGATTGTTTCAGGAGTGGGCTACCAGGTCCTTCTCCCATTTTTTTTTTTGCCATGTTGGGGATCAAGCCCAGGGCCTCAGAGACTGTACCATACCAACTGAGCTAAACCCTAGCCCAACATTTCTTTAGCATTGTGTAAATTGTTGTTGTTGTTGTTAGGTGCTGTCAAGTGTACTTGAGTCTGACTCATAGTGACCCTATGTACAACAGAACAAAACACTCCCTGACATTGTACCAGGATGCCTAGCACTATGTCAGTGCTTCTCTGATATGCATAGGGTTTTCAGTGGCTGACTGTTTTTTTGAGAGTAGGCTGCCAAGTCCTTCTCCCACACTGTAAATACTGTTTTAAATTAGGAAGGGCTGCCTGACGTGCAGCTCCTTTAGAGGAAAGTGTTGCTGACAAGAGAAAGGCTCTCAAGTTGGCTGGAGATCCTGATTGTACTGTGGGTGCCTTGAAATATTAACATTATTCATGGTAGCTCTGCAGAGTTAGGTTTTGGCAACTATTATTGATCTTGTTGAGTTAACTGGGAGGCTTAAGTGGAAACCTTTCCCGTCACAGCTTTCTCCTGATGGGTCTGATTGCAGCTCATGTGCACAGTTCTCTAGGAGTTTTAAAGAAACCTACATGACTATCATGCTCTCTTTTTTCTCCTGTTCATTTAGTTTCTTTTTTCTTTAAGGGCAAGAAAGTTCAAACTCTCTGGGGCTCTCCTTGCTTCATAGTTTTAGCAGGAGTTCTCAAATTTTGCTGGGCACAAGAGCCACACAAGCTTGTTCACAACTCAACTTCTTCTTGGTCCATGTTTGTAGTTCTAATAAAGTAGACTTGAGTCAGAGTTCTGAAATCTCCATTTCAATAGACTTCCCAGGAGATTTTGAGGCAGAATCTCCTTAGGCTTGAGATTCTTGTTCTGTTGTTAGATGCCATCTAGTTGGACTCATAGTGACCCTATGTATAACAGAATGAAACACTACCTGATATTTGATAGTGCTTCTCTGCTATCCATAGGGTTTCCAATCCTTCTTCCTAGTCTGCCTTAGTCTGGAAGCTAAGCTGTCCACTGTGGGTGGCCCTGCTGGTATCTAAAATACCAGTGGCATCACAGAAACACTGAAGCCCCCACAGCACAACAGCACAAGCTGTGAGATTCTAAGACTAACCTTTTTTTTTTTTTTCCTGTACTTGGGGTTGAACCCAGGGCCTCACACCTGCATGCTTTGCAAGTGCTGTACAACTGAGCTGTGCCCCAAGCCCCCCCCTTTTTTTTTTTTTACTTTTTGAGACAGGGTCTCCCTAAATTACACAGGCTGCTTCTGGTCTTGAACTTGCTATCCTCCCACCTCCGCCTCCCCAGCCACTGGGATTACTGGCGTACGCCACCGCACCCGGCACCTTTTTAGATGATGACTTTGGTGGTCTCCATACTTTAGAGTTCTGTTGCATTGAAATAGCATTTCTGCCAGGTGCCATGGGGCATGCCTGTAATTCCAGTGCCTCAGAAGGATCGCAAGTTCAAGGCCACAGGCAGCCAGCAAACCCCTGTCTCAAAATGGAAAAAATGGCCTGTGGGTGCAGCTCAGTGGTAGAGTGCTTGCAAAGTATGAATGAGACCCTAGGTTCAACCTTTCAATACTGTTTTTAAAAAATAGCATTTCCTCAGACCTCTTAGAAATCTCACATAATCCATGAGGTAACAAAGCACGAGAATAGAAATTAATTAAAACTATGGCTTCTCCCTTCTTTCTGTTAATTGACCAGGAACCACAGATTCTAAAATCGTCTTTTGTAGTTATTCTAGGTTGGCTCTTGAATGTTCCCCTAAGGTTTGGTGGCCATGGAACATTTCAGAGGTGGGCCTTTTGGGAAGGCCTTATGGTGCCCTATGGGTGTGCCTTGAAAGAGACTGTGGGACCTCAGTTCCTTCCTCTTCCTTCTCACTCCCTGGCTCATGATGTAAGTGGCTTTGCTCTGCCCCAGATCCCTGTCATGAAATCTGCCTTGCCACAGACCCAAAAGCAATGAGTTCACTTAATCACGGGCTGGAACTTCAAAACCATGAGCCAAAACTTACCTTTTCCCTTTATAAGTTAATGATCTTGGGTATTTTGTAATAGTGACACAAAGCTGACTGGCACTGTTCTTTCTCCCTCCTGTCCTCACTTGATCACCTGGTGTTATACTAGTCCCACATCCCTTTCATTGCCACCATTAATAAGTGTGTGTAACTGAAAATCTGTCTTGTCCAATCCTGGAATATGAACTCCAGGAGGGGAGGGCCAGTCATTCTCTAGTCCTGGGAAGAACCTAGATTTTTGTGAAAAGAACTATGTATCTGGACTGTGTGTGATGACAACAATGTTTTCCCCATAGAAGTGCCTGTATCATGAAAATGCCGGTCTCCTTGGGTCAGGGTTTGCTCATCTTCTAAAAGAAGTTATGGAAACTTCTAATGGTCATGGCCAACCTAACATCTTAGTCCAACTTTATTCTCTCAAGAAAAGAAAAGGTAGAAGCAATAGAAAACACATCAGCTTCTTTGAGAAAAATAACAAATATTTTGAAGGGGATTCTATGTCTTCTCCCTCATTTTTCTGAAAATCAGAGTACCTTTGGATATAATTATAGTAGAGGAACTGATTAAGTATCTTGTCACAGGCTAGGCACAATGGCATGTAACCAAATGGGATTCCACACAGTTCTGAAGTGTGTTCTATTGACTGTCGTGTGCACTTCAAGGGTTGTTTTTGAAACTCAAGAGCCCATTGCCCTTGAGCTGGTAGGAGACAGAGAGGGATTTAAAGTTTTTAGCAGAGAAGAGAGGGTATAGGGTTGATAGTCTGGAGGAACATATTTCTGTAAATATGACTGTATATTTTTCTGGCAAGGTTTGACTCCTCCAGCAAAGGCCTGAGCTAACTTTATATAGTCTCTATGCTTTTTGTGTTATTGTTGAATCTAATAAGAACAGTCTGATTTTTATTTGGCCAAGCCAGGCTTCTCTCATGTGTCAGTAGGCTGTAACTAGAGATGGATGAGGTAAGATATGCTTTTGTCAGAAGAGTCTGTTCCATATTGTAGGCACCCTGTCACCCGTGTTGAGAGCCCCTCCCCATGTGGATGGAGCCTGACTAGTGACACCTGCTACTGGTCCTGAGCACCTGTGATGTAGGTATCACAAAGCAAGTCCCAGGACTCCTGTTTTTACTCTCTGTAGGGCAGCACCTTATCCAGTGAAGACACCCGGGCAAACCTGCCGAATATGAAGAAAGCAGACCCAGTGGGGACTTTAGCCTGAGCAGCTGTCTCAAATCCACTGCCAAGTGGCAGAGGACCTGGCACAGTTTCTCAGGACTCTCAGCCAACTGGTACTTGTGAAGCCCCAGTTTTCCTCTGAGCTCCCCCTCCGGATATGTATAACTCTTGTGTTTGTTTTGCTTCTTCCTTGTTCTTGCTTAAAAGCCAAATTTCTTCTTTGAAGGCCAGCAAAATCTTTAGGGTTTCCATGTAGGGAAAGAGGAAAAGAGAGAGTGAATGTGGGGAGGCCAGCCAGTATCAGGTAGCCTTTGCTAAAGTTTTCCCTTGGAGTATCCAAGCCACTGTGTTCTTTTGTGAAGCCCATACTCTACTACTGAGCTACAACCCCTGGCTTACTATATTCTTTGGGACTCTTCAACCAAGCGTATTCCACTGTGCCAAGCCTCAGGACTGCAATGAACTGCATACAAATACTAGCTCTGTCAAAGGAAACAGAATAATTTAGCCAACAGGTTATCCTTGCCAACAAATCTCACATAACACTAAGACAAAAACTGAAAAACATAAAAAAAAAAATCCAAGCACCATGAGAATGTATTCTTGGTGGAATAAACTACAGTCAATTCTTGTCCAATATGTCCATTACCTGCCTACTTAAAGGTACTTAAAGCTATTTTGGTAGCTGCCACCAACCCCAAAAAACTAACAGAGAAAAACTAACAGAGAAAAGTGTGATATTTCAAGGAGGATTGGAGATATGATACCTGGGCAGAAAATGATATCTATAATTCATGGATTTTTTTAGAACTGACTTTGTTGTTTTAAACGAATGGAATTTCAGTTCCCCCTGCATCTGGTATGGGAGCATCAAGTCGTAAAATGTGAAAGATGCAAACAGATTCCTGGTAGCAATGTGAGCTTCAAACTCTAAAGTTGCTGGGCCTCAGCCAAGAGCATGTGGTCAAATACGCTGTGATCTTCTGACTGTACCAATTATAAGATCAAACCCCTGAAGCATTTGACACATCTGCAAAGGATATTGCCCTAGAGATCCTAACAGACCATTCTTTAATTAGTACAGAAAGGAGCACCTTATCCACTTGGATGAGATTTCAGACCAGAACTTCAACAAAAGAGATGATCAATACCATCAACTGGATGGACTCATTTCTAAGATCCCAACTATCACACCAATACATGAAGAGTTCACAACATACATACCACCCACCCTGATCATAGAACTGAAGGTCACCTCCGACACCAACAGGACAGCAGCAAACCTTCCAACTTTCACTAAAGAGGCTAAGATAGTGTGTGGATTATTGAAGATAGAAAAATCGAGGCGTTAAGTTACGTCAGTGCCGTCTTGGCAGAGAACATAAAGAGGCAAAAGGTGTTAGCAACAAATACGCAATAGCATAGATCCACTGGGTAGTACCTGTTCCTTGTCACAAAGCTTCTGAATGGTGCTTGGTAAACAGCTTTACCCTTGTGAGTCCTCCTAATTTGTATTGTCACATTTACCTTTCAAAGAAAGCTACAAGTAGGACTACACCCAACAGAGCACTTAATTAATAGGTTATATCTAGACAGATTATGAGAGTCATAGGAAGTACCTTTACACTAAGGACTACTTCTATGCTAAGTACGCTTGAATTTGGCAGAAATCATTCCATAATTTCTCAGCATCTAGAGTTTTAATCAAGAATTCTTGATCCCAATTCTGCCTCTAATGTATAAGTCCCAATTCTGCCTCTACTGTATATAATCTATTCTTTTTTTCTGTAAGTTATTTGGAGTTTATCTTAATCTCCAATGCTCAATAATTTTACATTATTAGAATTAGTGGCCCCCTTTCAACCTGGAAACTCATGTCCTTTAAATTCTAGAAAATATTTTTGTGCTATTTATAATTTCATCTCCTCTGTTCTTTCTCATTTTTCTGAAACTTCTATTTGAATATTGGACCTCTAATCTTAGTTTATTCCTTTATATATACACTCTCATGTGCATCTGATTTGTAAATTTATATCAAGTGGTATTTTATAAATTTGCAACTTAAGAGAAATGCCAGATGCTTAATAGACTTGTTAAGTCAATTTTATTATTACCAAAGAATCTTTTCTCCTTAGAAAAAAAAGCTGTTATGTTCACAAGAAAGGCAATAATTTTATCCATGTGGGTGGTAGGTGAATCTAAGCTCAGTGTGGACTTATTTTATTGTATCATTTTTCATCTTCATCAGATTTGAAGAGAATTTATATGAATCTTAATATTTTCCCTTTTAAGTATAATGCAATGTTTGTAATCCATCCTAGTCAGTGCTTCCATGACATGCATGGTGAGTAATAGGTCTTGTTTTTGAAAATACTCATTTGGTAGAAAAATAAAGTCCCAGTAAGATAAGTGTGTAAATGAATAAATGCCATTTTCACGCCAATGAATCTCAAATTTATATCTTTGGCCTCAAAATCTACTTGGAACTTCCAACTTGGCTACTTGACTACTGTACTTAAATGTTTCACAGACATCTACATTTTAACAAAATAGACCAAAGTCTTTATCCCACATGGTTACCTCTCTGATGGTCTCCATCTTGATGAATGGCAACATATTTCACCCAGCCACTGGGCAAGTCTATGAGGGTATTTCTGGATGAGCTTAGCTTAGTACTTTAATTGGTGGACTTGGCAAAACAGCTTGTCTTTCCCAGTGTAGATGAATATCATCCAATCCCTTGAGGACTAGAATAGAATAAATGGAGGAAGGAGGAATTTGCTTCCTTTTCCTTCCTGTCTGCCTGCTTGAGCTGGGACATCAGTAATTCCCCCCTGACATTGGACTGGGGACTGAGCTTCATATCCTGGCTCCCTTGGACTTGGGTTAAATGCCACCTCCTACTCCCCTTGGTCTGCAGGTTGCAAAGAGTGGATCTTGGGGCTCTGAGCCTTTAAAGTTTAGTAGGCCAATTTCTCATAATAAATCTATTCATATATATATATGTATATATATATATATGTATATGTATGCATGTATGTATATGTATATGTGTGTGTGCATATGCAGTGTTTTCAAAAGATATGGTGAATGTTTAAAAAAATTACTACAGTAAAAAACACATAGCCATTAATCCCCCTCAAAATACTCCCCTTGGATGTGAATACTTTTATCCTGTCATTCTTGCCACTTTCTGAAGCAGTTCTGGAAGTCCTCTTTCATGAGTTCTTTTCTGTGTGAGAAGATGTTCCATAAGTTAACTAGTACTCCGTTGATGGCCAGTTTGTTATTATTAGGGGCTATTGAGTTGAGTCCAACTCATAGTGACCTTCAAAGGGTACTCAATGGCTGATTTTTGGGGGGATTATTTTAGGAGTGTGTTGCTAGGTTTCAGGAGTGGGCTGCCAGGTCCTTCTCCCATTTTTGTGGTTCTGGGGATCAAATCAGGATGCACAGAGCGACACTTTACCAACTAACCTAAACCCCCACCCTTAGCTAAACCCCAGTCTCTCAATGACCAGTTGTTGTTGTAAGGTGCCCTGGAGTCAGGTCTGACTCATAGTGACCCTTGTAGGGTTTTCAATGGCTGATTATTTCAGGATTGCCTTGGGAGTGGATTGTCATGTCCTTCTCCCATGTCAATGGGTACTTAGGAGGTCCTAAATTTCCATGATAATAACACTGCTGTGACCACTTTTTAAAATGTTTCTACTTCCTTGAGGAAACATGCAAATATCTCTGGAGTATATGTAACTACAAGCATTTTATTTAGCTGTCTTATAACTGCCACCTTCATGAATTCTCTTCTATCATTTCAATATAGTTATTACTACTTTTTGTTAAATCAATATTTAGTGCTTATTGTATTATTATTACCATGAGCCACATAGTAAACATTGATGGTATTTTCTTCCTTATACCATTTTCAGTTTTACTTCCCATTAAAATTTTCTTCTGGTCTCTGTGTGATGTGGTAAAACAAAGGAGTTAAAATAGAAAAGAGTGGATCCTTTTCCAAAAAAAAGAAGGTCTAGAGAAGCACAGAAACCACAGAGAAGATTGTGAGGTGGTTCCAGGTTGCAGAACAGAGCTGAACAGTGAGAGGGACTGAGAAAGACACATTTCCAGTTGTGGCTTCCCATAGGGGAGGGGAATTGGAGCCCTCATGCAAAGAGGTAAGCCCGACAGCCCTGGCCTTCAGACTGGCAATACCACTGGACAAGCCCACAGTCCTTAAAGCCCTTGAACTCTTTCAGGGACTTGATGAGACTCTGGCTCTGCCTGATTTGGGGGGTTCAATATTGGAGAAGTGACTCTCCATGTGTCAGAGGGCTATGAACCAGCACAGTCTTGAGAGGGAACCTATTTTGTGAGACTGAACTACCTAGGGGTTCTGAAAACAAAGAATTATCACCTGTGAAGAGCCTGAAAGTGACCTGCTATAGCCCCAATGTGCTACACAACTGCAGTAGACAGTTACAGTGAGGAGGGTGGTGGGACTCTGAATAGAAACCTGCTCACTAAGAAGACCTTCAAATAGAACAGGAAGTGATATCCACCCCTACAAAATTTGTATAGAGTACAAATTCCTACAGATGCACAGATCACAAATTAGAAATAGAAGAAACATGGTAAAGCAAGGCAACACATCTCCAAAAGGCTATGATTCTTTAACCACTGAATCCATAGATACTGAAACAGTTGAAATGTCAATGAATCTAAAACTCTACTTGTAAAAATGATCAATGACTTCAAAGAGGACACAAATAAGCAAATGAGTGAAGTAGGGAAATCAATTCAGGACTTAGCTCAGAAAGTCACCAATGGAGAAGACAAAGTCATCAGAATGAATAAGCAATTCAGCAAGGAAATTGAAATTTTGAAAAAAAATAACTGAAATGTTAAAGATAAACACAATTAGCCAAATAAACACAATGGAAAGTATCATCAGCAGACTAGATGAAGCAGATGATAGAATATCAGGGATGGAAGACAAGGCTGAGGAAATACCAAATTTAGATAGCAATAAAGAAAAAATAAATAAAAGAACATGACCACAATTTTCAAGAACTTTGGGACATGATCAAAAGATCAAACCTAAGACTCCATGGAGTAGAAGAAGGAGCTAAGATAAAAACTAAAAGCATAGAAAACTTACTCAGTGAAATTATAGCAGAAAACTTCCCAAATCTGGGGAAAGAAATGGACATCCAAATGCAAGAGACATTTAGAACACCAAATAGACATGACCTCCCCATGACACATAATTATTAAAATGCCAAGATTACAGAAAAAAGAAACAATATTAAAAGCTGCAAGAGAAAGGCACCAACTCACTTACAAAGGAAAACCCATCAGAATTGCCTCAGACCTCTAAGCACAAATCTAAAATCTAGGAAAGGATGGAATGATATATTTTAAGCCCTGAAAGTAAGCAATTGGCAACCAGGATAATTATACCCAACAGTTATCATTCATAATTGATGGAGAAATAAGGACATTTCAAGACAAGCACACGCTAAAACAATACATGACCACCAACCCAGCACTGCAGAAGATACTTAAAGGATTCCTACACACATAGGAGTAAGGAAGATATTCTCTAATACAAGAGCACAGGAAAGAATAAGCTTCATTGGAGGAATAATCTAAACAGAACTAGGAAAGAAGTCATGTCTAACTCAGGAATCCAGCAAACCCTGAATATAAATTGCTGTTGTTAGGTGCCGTTGAGTTGGTGTCTGACTCATAGCGGCCCTACATACAACAGGGGAAACACTATTGTCAGTGCTTCTCTGCTGTTTTCAATGGTGGATTGATTTTTGGGAGTGGGTTGCTGGGTCCATCTCCCAAGCCTATAACACCTGGTATTCCCAGGGAGTCTTCCATCCAAGTACTAATCAGGCCTGACCCTGCTTAGCTCCTGAGATCTGAAGGGATCAGATGCCACAGGGCTATGGCTGCAGGCTGAATATAAATTAGGGATAAAGAAAAGAACAAAGTGTATGAACCAATTAGGAAAACACCCAGCACAATTAGAAGATCCAGTGAATTTCTCTCCATAATAACCCAAAATATAAATGGCCTTAAATCTTCAATTAAAAGACATAGTTTAGTAAGTTGGATAAAAAATAAGGTCCAACAATTTGTTGTCTACAAGAAACACATCTCACTGGCAAGCACACTTACAGAATGAAAGAGAAAGGATGGAAATTGATATATTAAGCAGGCGAAAGCCAAAGAAAAAAAAGAGCAACCATCTTTAAACCAGAAAAATAGACTTCAAGTTAAAATTGGTCTGAAGAGACAAAGAATATCACTACATATTAGTAAAGGATACAATTGGTCAAGAAAGTATAACAATTGTAAATATATATGCACCAAACATCAGTGCATCCAACTTCATTTAAAAAAAAAAGCACTACTGGACTTATAGGGACAGACAGGTCCAAATTCAATAATAGTGGTGACTTCAAAACCCCGCTCTTATCAGTAGATGGAACATCCACACAAAAAATCAACAAAGAAAAACTTCAGAGTTAAACACCACAATAGATCAAATGGACTTAATATAAATATACAGAATAGTCTATGCAAAAGCTATAGAATACAAATTCTCTGCAGTCTATGGAACTTTCTCTAAAACAGATCAAATTTTAGGCCATAAGTCCAGTTTTAACAAATACAGAAAAATCAAAATGATTTTATACATCTTATCAGAGTATCATGGAATAAAAGTAGAAATGAATAGCAAGAGAAATTACAGAAACTATAAAGATATATGGGGAATGAACAATATGATCTTTAATGATCAATGGGTATTTGAGGAAATTAGAGAGGAAATTAAAAAATTCTTAGAATCAAATGAAAATGAAAACACAACCTACCAGAACCTTTGGGATACAGCAAAGATGATGGTAAGGGGAATGTTTATAGCGTTAGTGCCAATGTTAAAAAAAAATCAGACAAGGCCCAAACAAATAACTTACTGATACACCTCAAGCTCTTAGAAAAAGTAGAACAAACATAACCTAGAAACAGTAGACAGAAAAAATAAAGATCAGATTAAAAACTAATGAAATCAAGACTAAAAGAACAATAAAAAGAATTGATGAAATGAAGAGCTGTTTCTTTGAAAAGATATACAAGATCAATAAACCCTTAGTCAAACTAACCAAAAGAAAGAGTAAAAAGACCCAATTAAGAAAATTAGAGATGGAAAAGGGAACATTACAACAGATACCAATGAAATCCAGAGAATCATTAGAAAATACTTTGAAAAATTATCTTCCAAACAACTGGAAAACTTAGATGAAATGGATAAATTCCTATCCACACATGACTTTCAAAAATTAAGTCAAGAGGATATAAATAACTTAAACAGACCGGTAACAAGCAGTGAGATCAAAGCAGTAATAGTCTTCCAACAAAGTAAAGCCCCAAACTAGATGGACTCACTGATGGAATTCTACAAGACCTTTAAAGAATTAACACCAATGCCTTTAAAACTATTCCATAAGATACAAATGAAAGGAGCACTACCACATGCATTCTATGAAACTGGTATTCCCCAAATAGCAAAACCAGATAAGGCTGTATCAAAAAGGACAACTGCAGACCAATTGCCCTGATGAACCTAGATGCAAAAATCCTTAATAAAATACCTTCAAATCAACTTCAACAGCACATTTAAAAGATCATACACTGTGATCAAATTGGTTTCATTCCAGAGATGCAAGGCTGGTTCAACATATGCAAGACAATAAATATAATACAGCATATAAATAGACTCAGAAATCACGTAATCCAATCAGTAGATGCAGAAAAGGACTTCCACAAAGTTCAAAATCCATTTATAATTAAAACCCTGGAGAAACTAGAAATTCAAGGAACACACTTGAATATAACAAAGATAATATATGAAAAAACTACAGCCAACATCACACTAAATTGGGAAAAACTGAAATCATTTCTCCTAAAATCAAGAACAAAACAAAGGTGTCCAATATCTCCATTGCTATTCAATGTAATAATTGCACTAGTAACCCCCAGCACTGCAAAAATGGGAATAGGACATGGCAATCCCCTCCTGAAGCAATCCCAAAACAATCAACCATTAAAAACCTATGAGGGTCACTATGAGTCTGACCTGACTCCTTGGCACCTAACAACAACAATTTTAAAAATAAATTTTTCTGGCCATGTAAATTGATACATGATTTTTATTAAAAACTTATGAAATGTAAAAACAGCAGAAAAAAATCTTATATTTCTTTCTTTCTTTTTTTTTAAGTGCTAGGAGTGGAACCCAGGAGTTTATGCATACTAGACAAGCATTCTACCACTGAGCTACAGCCACAGCCCCAAATCTCATACAGATTTCTACCATCAGTGGACAACTATCATTAATATTTTTTGATATCCAATTTTTTTGCTATGAGTAGATTTTACATAGTCCATGATCTATATAACATTACACATAAATGATTTTTTTTATTTGCTTGTTTTAGACAGGGTCTTGTTATACAGGCCACACTGGCCTTGAACTCCTAAGTGCTGAGGTTATAGGCATACACTGTCACATCTAGCTGTAAAATTACATGTAAGGGCTAAAATAGCTTCTTAAATAATTATCATAAATTATGCCTAATAATTGCACAAATATTGGAAAGATCCCCTTTTATACTGAAACTAAAATCCCCGTAATAACTATTGAACAATTTGATAGAATGCTTGTCAATGCCCCTAACTCCTTAACTGATGGGGGGGATCAAAAATGACCCTAGAAGTTAAATTTTGCTACTTTTTAAAATTCCTAAGTGTCACACAGGGCTGGGATTTAGCTCAATTGGTAGAGCACTGCGCTGCAGTCTCTGAGGTTCCGAGTTCAATTCCCAGCACCACAAAAATGGGAGAAGGGCCTGGCAATCCACTCCCAAGGTAATCCCGAAACAGTCAGCCATTGAAAACCCTATGAGGGTTGCTATGAGTCGGATACCGACTCGACAGCACCTAACAACAACAACAACAAGTGTCACACAAATGTGTTGTTCCACATAATCTCAACCTATCCCAACTCAGGTAAGTGCCAGAGATGCAGTGTTATAATTCCTGCCTAAGCACAAAAAAGTGCCTGCCAATAGTAATTATATTTGCATGTCATTTTCCATATTTTATAATCTCATGAAAATTGTTGATTTTATAGTTTTTAGGATCTCTACATTATGAAATGAGAAGAGAATTTTTTGTTAGTTTTAGTTTGATTTTATTTTAGTATTTGAAACCTGGGAAAACCAATTTGAATTTTGTAAGTGCCTTGTTGTTGTTGTTGTTAGGTGCTGTCGAGTCGGTATTCAACTCATAGCGACCCTCATAGGGTTTTCAATGGCTGACTGTTTCGGGATTGCCTTGGGAGTGGATTGCCAGGCCCTTCTCCCATTTTTGCGGTCCTGGGAGTTGAACTTGGGACCTCAGAGACTGCAGCGCAGCGCTCTACCCACTGAGCTAAATCCCAGCCCGTAAGTGCCTTAGTAAAAACTTATTGTTTAATAATTATTGTTATATGAATAACTGTTATATTAGTAATTGTTTTAAAAGCTGCTTTAGTTTATACAACAACATAATTAAATCTTAAAATCAAATATCTTAAATAAATAATAAGAGGATTGTTTTGGAGTCATGGATGACCCAGCAAACTGATATCCATCAACTAAGTTGACAATACCAGTAAAGGATATTCAATATGTGAAATCTTTTTTTTTTTTTGGTGGTACTGAAGGGCTAAACCCCCACTGAGTCACACCTTCAGTGCCTTTTTTGTTTTTTAATCTTGAGACAGGGTCTCACTATGTGACCCAGGCTGTCTCTAGCCTCAAACTTATGATCCTCCTGCTTCTACCTCCTGAACTCTGTGATTACAAGCATGTGCCACTGTGCCCAGTGATTGAATCATTATTTCTTGGCAATATTTGAATTCAATATTTTAAAAATTTCATTAGTTTAATGCCTATTCAAAAGATAAATTTTAGCATAAATCACAAGACTTTTATATATCCATCAATCAATACTAAGATAGTAATGTTAAAAGCAGAAGAAAATATTAAATAGCATTCTGTTTTTCTAAAAACTTTCTGAAACTGGCAATGTTTTGCTATTTTTATAATAAGCATGTTTGTATTAGTCTGTTTTCATTACTATAATGAAATACCTGAGGCAAGCTAACTTTATAAAGAAAAGAGGTTTATTTAGCACATAGTTCAGGAGGTTCAAAGTTGAAGATTGCGCAACCTCTTGGTTCAGCCACTGGTGAGGACCTAGCCGTAATGGTACCACAAAAGAGGAAGAAATCACATCTCAAAACATAAAGTCAATAGTTCATTCAGGGGTGAGGCTCACTCATACAATTCTCTCAAGGGTCCTATGAGAGTAACTCTGTCTCTTCCAAGGGCAGCTCTCCATGACCTAAAGACTTCCCACTAGGCCCTGCCTCTTAAAGTTTTCACAACATCTCCCAATACTGCCAACTGGGGAACCAAACTTCCAACAGTGAACCCTTGAGGGACAGACCACATCCAGACCATAGCAATAGTTATTCACTGTAATATCCTTTCATCTCAAAGTATAAAGGGCTAGTTTTTAATTTGAGGATCAAGCAAATAAAACTCAATGAAAAAGGAAAATATTCCCAATATTTTATAGTTGTACTCAAGATTCTGGATAAATATTAAACGTTGACTGTATCCTTTGGTAATATTTGTAGTTAATCTAGGATGGCTGCAAAAACGATGAGGCTAGAGAGTAGAAAGGAGATGAAGAAAATGCTATAAGAAGTTCTGTCTTCTCCGTCTTCCCAGAAAAAAAGTATGGATGATATGCATAATTTTTTGGAGTGTTGTCTGTTGTATAGAGTCCTAACTTCCTATGTTTCCGTCCCAGGTAAGTTATGGTCCCTAATAAGATTCCTATCTGTTGGTGTTCCAGGCCCTCACATGTGGGTGGGACCTGTGATTTACTTCTAACCGGTGCTATTGAGTCATGTCAACTCATGGTGGCCCTCATAGGGTTTTTGATGGATGATTGTTTCAGGATTGCTTTTGGGAGTAGACTGCCACATCCTTCTCCCATTTTTATAGTGCCGGGGATCCAACCCAGGTCCTCAGAAAGTGCACAGCAGTGTACTACCAACTGAGCTAAACCTTGTTATCAATTTGTTAATACAGAAATACAATACAGGCCTTGTTTACACAGTGATTTGCTCAAAATGACTCAGAATAGCTCTGAAATTGAGTACTCACCATGCATTGTAACATCAACTCTTCATTTCCATTACTCTCTTTGCCTGAAAATGTCACTTCAAGAAACAACCCCCCAAAAGATGATGTATCATTGTTTCCTCAGCCTGTTGTGGTATTGGCATTTGGCTCTAATCAACAGAAAACTTGATGAAAACAATATCATGGAGAGAGGGGTTTGTTGATCTCACTCAAAACTCCAACAATGGCAGCCAGGGCCTCATAGGGCTACTTGAATGAAGGAAAATCTTCCTTCATTTTCCTTTCTTGAAAAGTGAACTTTTGAAATAATGAATGAAACAGATACATAGCTAATAAGACTGACATGTTGTTAGGGGCCATCATGTAGGTATCCAACTCATAGTGATCCTACGTACAGCAGGCAAAACACTATTGTTAGTGATTCTCTGCTATTCATAAGGTTTTCAATTGCACATTGATTTTTGGGGGTGAGTTGCTGGGTCCTTAAATCATAAACAATGAACTATAAAATTATACATATAATCCAAATTATGTTAAAAGAATAAAAAGAGAAAAATCAAAAGATAATCAATAGTCTCTTATTTTTGGTGGAAAGATTTCCCTTTTTTCCCTGTACTCAGTATTTTTTTACAGTTTTTAATTTGTGACCACATATGATATTTATAAGAAGTAATACATAAAATTTATACTTTTAATTTATTTTATCATTTGTACTATCAGCTTCCAAATCAAAGACAACCCAAATGGCTAAATTCAAAGTGCTTGACTTTTTTATTAGTATTTTAATTGTACATATTTACAGGGTACAGATTAATAATTCAGCTCATATATAGTGTGCAATTATCAAGTCAGGATTGTTAATACTTCCATCTCCTTAAACATTTTATAATGTTTTTTTTTTTTTGTTAGGAGCTGTCAAGCTGGGTCTAACTGACAGTGACCTTATATACAACAGAATGGAACACTCCCTGAAACTGTGCCATGCCCAGCAGTATGTCAGTATTTCTCTGCTATTCATAGGGTTTTCCATGGCTGATTGTTCCAGGATTGCTTTGGGAATGGGCTGCCAGGTCCTTCTCCCATTTCTTGAGGTGCTTGGGATTGAACACATGGCCTCAGAGAGCACAGAGCAGCACTGTACCAACTGAGCTAAATAATGAAAATTGTACATATTTATGATGTACAGCATGATTTTTAAAGAATTGTATATAGTGTAGTGAGATTCATTATATGATTTTCATAAAATTGCAGCCTGTATTTTATACTTGTTCTCTGTCTATTTACCCACCATGTTGCCCACCTTCCCCCTCCTGTTTTTCCTATCCCTTTTCTCACTATTCCCCTCCCACTTCATGATGGGTCCCCATTTGTTTTCCAGCCTTGGATATATACAATTGTGTGTGTGTTTTTTCCTTTAAGGTAGATCTAGCTTTTGCATATGAGTGAAAACATGCAGTATTTCTCATTTTGAATCTTGATCATTTCCCTTAAAATGGTGATCTCTAGTTATATCCATTTTGCTACAAATAACATAATTTCATTTTTCTTCACTGCTGAATAATATCCCATTGTGTATACACAGCAGATTTTTAAGGTCCATTCATCTGTTGATGGACATTTGGGCTGATTCCCTATCCTTGCAATTGTGAAGAGTACTGCAATAAACATGGAAGTGCAAGTTTCCCTGTGGTATATGACATAACTCTTTGGGCATATACCCAGAGGTGGTATAGCTGGATAATATGGTAATTCTATTTTTAGTTTTCTGAGCCAACTCCATAATGATTTCCATAATGGCTGAACTAATTACAGTCTCTCCAGCAGTATAAAAGTACTTATTTTCCCGTGCATCCTCGCCAGCATTTGTTGTGGTTTGTTTTGTTGATGCTAGCCATTCTGACTGGGATGAGATGAAATCTCAGTGTAGTTTTGATTTGCACTTCCAGAATGAGTATGGATATTGAACATTTTTTCATGTTTGTTGGCTATTTGTATTTCTTCCTTTGAGAACTTCCTGTACAGTTCCATTGCCTAATTATTTATTAGATTACTTGTTACTTTGGTTTAATTTCTTGAGTTTTTTATATATCCTAGATATTAACCTTCTGTCATATGTTTAAGAAGCACAGATTTTTTCCAATTCTGTGGACTTTCCTTCTATTGATTATTTGCTTTGCTGTGCAAAGGCTTTCTAATTTTATGTAATCCAATTTGTCAATTTTTGGTACTATTTACGGACTGCTGGTGCCTTGTTAAGAAAGTACTTGCCTATTCCTATGTGTTGGAATGTGCTCCCCACATTTGCTTCTAGTTATTTCAAAGTTTTCAGTTTTACATTGAGATCTCTGATTCATTTTGAATTGATTTTCATACAGAGTGATAGATACAGGTCTACTTTCACTCTTTTACATATGGATATCCAGTTTCCAGCACCATTTTTTGAAGATTCGGGCTTTTCTCCAATGTATGTCTTTTGCACCTTTGTCAAAGATCACATGGATATAACTTCATGGATTTATTTCTGAGTTTTCTATTCTGTTCCATTGATCTTCATGCCTATTTTTGTGTCAGTACCAAGCTGTTTTTGTTACTATGGCCCTATAATATAGTTTGATGTCAGGTATTGTGATGCCTCCTGCTGTGCTGTTGCTGCTTAGGGGACTTTTGTGCTTCCATACGAATTTTAGAAATGTTTTTTCTATTTCTGTGAAGTATATCATTGGAATTTTGATGGGAATTGCATTGAATCTGTAATTACCTTTGTAGTATAGCCATTTTCACAATATTAATTCTTGCAATCCATGAGCAAAGATGATCTATCCATCTTCTAGCATCTTCTTCAATTTATTTCTTTTAGTGTTTTGAAGTTAACATTATAGAAGTTTTTAGGATCTTTGGTAGATTATTTCCTAAATATTTAACTTTTGGAAGGGCTATTGTGAATGGGATTATAGTTTTGATTTCCTTCTCTTCTTGTTCATTATTGGTATGTAGTAATGTTATTGATTTTTGAATGTTAGTTTCTATCCTGCTACTTTGATGAAGAAGTTAATTAGATCTAAGAATTTTCTGGTGGAGTCTTTAGGGTCTTCTAAGTATAGGATCAAGTCATCTGCAAATAGGAACAATTTGACCTCTTCATTCCTGATTTGTATCCATTTTATTTCTTTCTTTTGCTTTATTACTCTGGATAGAACTTCAATCACTATATTGAACAAGAGTGGAGAGAGTGGACACTCTTGACAATGGATATTTTTTAAGTATTGGAAATATAGTCATTTTTCCAGTGTCACAGAAAGAGATGTATAAGACTAGCTGTTATGTTGTAGGAGCTGCCTTCTCAGTTGAATATTCTGTTTATACTCTGTTACTATTTGGATATTAAGTGGCCCCAAAGGCTAGTGTGTTGAAGGTGTGGTCCCCAAATTCTGGTGGTGTTGAGAGGTAATTACATCATGAGGATGCTAACCTCATCAATGGATTAATCTACTGGTGAGTTCATAGCTGAGCGGGCTATTAAGAGGTGGGGCCTGGGTGGAGGAAGTAGGTGACTGGAAGCATGCCCTTGAAGAGTATATCTTGTCCCTGGACTCTTCCTGTCTATCTCTCTGCCTCCTGGACACCACAAGGAATCCACTTTGCTCCACCACATACTCTGCACCATGATGTTTTGTCTCACCATTCATGAACTCAGAAGCAATGGAGCCAGCCACCCATGGACCAAAACCTCTGAAACTATGAGTCAAAATAAATCTTTCCTCCCTTAGATTGTTTTCTCAGGTATTTTTGTCACAGTGATGAAAAATGACTAACACACACTATGAGAAATAGTTTAGAGAAGGAGTAATATTTAATTCAAGCACCCAGTGACAAGTATTATTTGCAAGTATTCCACAAGGGTGAGCCTAAGATTCCATTTGTTTGAAAGTTCTTTTAAAAAAATTATTATTTTTTGTCTCTGAGAATATTTGGGATGAAGGAGCTTTGAAGAAAATGCAAAAAGCAAAGTAGAGCAAATTTATTTCCTTTACAATGAGTACTCATGCAAGTCGTCTCTCTCCTACCCTGTCTTATAAACATTTTGTTTCCTACACTGTAATGATGAGACTTAAAGTAAAAACCTGGAGCCATAGTGCAACAGACAGTTTCTTGGCCAATAGAAGCACACATTTTGATATAGACATCTCTGGATTTGTGGTATTATCTACAAGCTAGGTGACTGTGGATATTACTGAATTGTACAGTGAGGATATCATTAGGTTTAAGTGATACTGTGTTATGAAATGTAAGTTACTTAACACAGTACTTTAGCATAAAAGACACTCAATAAGTGCACCTATAAACACATTGTATTGACATGAGGAAGAAGTGCAATAAACAGTATTGTAATCATTATTTAGAAGGGTTAGCATCTTTGAAGAGAGGAAAGAATACAGTATAAAGGCCATATGAGTAGAATCTAGGCCCAGAGATAGCTTGTGGTTGTGAGACCTCATATTACTACTGGAGATGTCTCCACTACATCATCCTATGATAGCACAAATAAAGGTGAGTACATTAGGAAATAGTGCATCAAACAAGGCAGGTCTCAAATGTAGGCTAAATATTTCACACATGTCAATCAGAAGTAAATTAGCTCTTTCTTTATGCAATGATGTAACACATGTAACTCATTACTCCTGGAAGTTGGTTTGGATTAAAAAATATAAATATATTTAAGAAAAATTAACTTCAGTCTTGATGCAGAAGCCAGCAGATTAAGCATGTAGGATTTAAGCTACATCCCCAAGTCAGAGAATCTGAGACCAAGTGGGACTTTCAGGCTACACATTGGCATAGAGGAGTCAGGAATCAGGTCACAATCTCCCATCAGAGCTACAGAGTAAAGGATTTAGTCTTGGAGCAACAGGGCAGGTTATGTAGTGAGACTTGAACAAATTTGAGGATCTGCTCTTTAGCGCTGGGAAGTGAGGAGTAATTGCAAAGCACACGTCCTTGGAAGTATTGTGCAGGACCAGCTAATTCACCCAGTAGGTATTGGACTATTTTTCTTTAGTAACCACCTAACCAAGTCCTTGAGACTAGGGTAGGGCTAAGCCTCTAGGTGATGCTCAAGTGGTCCTCACTAGAGGGCTAGCACTGGATGATGAGCCCACAGGGAGCTTTGATCTGGTGCAGTCTATGGTGAGCCCATGTCCTCCTGGCCTCTCTGCCTCTGTTGGACCATCAGTTTGGAGGTCTTAACTTTGGTCTAACTCCTCATTTTTTTTGATGATTCCAGACTGTAACTCCAGTTAATCTGACCTTAGAGCTTAAAAGAAAGAGGCCAAGTCCTTTCCCTTGACAGCTGAGATAAGTCCAAGTATTCCATGATGAGGGGTAAAAAGAAGCCTAGTTCTGGAAATATTTGCCTTCCATATGTCGACCACTGTTGCCAGCATTCTTTCAGGATTATCCCACCCTGTCATTCCCTATTTTCATATTCAATTAGTGATTGATGAGACTGATTATCACAATCTCTTTCTCTCCTACTTTCCCTGCCTTTATACCAGCAGCCTACCCCAACATGCATATACATATAGACTTGAATCCAGTGGTCTCTATCCACCCCCTTCATCTTTGGAATCACTTTGGGTTTCTTTGCATTTTATACTATTTGCCTATGACTCTGGCTATTTTGAAGTATTTGGTTTTAACTACTGTTGCCTGCTAAAAATTTTGCCACTTTGTTTGTTCCTAAAGTCATTTATACACTAATAATTTGGGAGGATGCATTTTTTTTTGCAGGCCCCAAAGAATCCAATGTAATAAAGTCTATCTCAGACCTCAGGTGTCATAATATACACAGCTAATTAAAGTTCTCCATTTGCATCTACTTCTCAGGTAAGAACTTTATTCCTTCAACAAATGCCTTTTGTTCAAAAACTTCTATTTACAAAAGCCTTAAATCTTTTGAACTTCTGTACCTTGTGAAATAAAGTTCTAAAGATCCTCTCTTTTCAACAAATCTTTGGTGTAAATCTGAATGAAACAGCTATTACAGAATCAACTGAAAAGAAAAAAATCTTGATCTTACACTAAAATCTTTCCATTCTGCAAGGTGAATTTTTTTTTGTACTAGCTTCTGTCCTTTGAAGGGCAAGTGACTGTAGATGATATTTTAAAAATCGGTTAAATATTGACATAAAAAGACAAATTCATTAACCACATTTACTTGATTATCCTGAAAATCTCCCAGAGAGAATGTTCCTAATTTTATCCACCTTCATTGTTACCTTCAGAGCAGCCCTCACCATAGCAACTGAAAACTTCTCTGGGCTGAAATAATCCTCTCTACTTCCCAGTGCACAGTCAAGGAATTTTAAAAACAGAGAACTTTGAAACCACAAAATACTCTTGGAGATTTAAAAGGCTGTGGAGCTCAAGATAAATGATCATTTATCTTTCTTAAGGTAAGCACTGGACTTAGAAATATTTGTATCACCCTCTCTCATTTTTTAAAATGCTAACATAAGAATCTCAAACTCTTTTTTTTTTTTTTGAGTATAAAAGTAATCCTAATATATTTGTTATTATCCCAAGGTCATTATTTGCTCATCTCTGGGTCAGAGATGCTGTTAACATTTTGTCTTCCCTAAACAATCAACTTAAACAACAACTTAAACAACTTAAACAATCAGCTGATGAGGTGTTTTTTTTTTTTTTTTTCCTCCAAAAGTTGATTGAGTCTAATGTCATCTCCCATCCTTTCAGGGACCATTGAGTGAGTGGATTTATCATGGGTCCTATGGTCTTGAAATCCTCTTGTCTTTCTAAGATACTTCATTCTTTAGAATCTTGATTCTTACTAAACTAAAAAGTGACCCATGTTTCCTGAACATTATTATCTTTTCCAGTAGTTTATCTTGTTTAAAATTTTCTAACAATGTTATATTAATAACTTACCAGGATTAATTTTCTCTTTAATTGTATTCTCTCATTTTAGTGATGAGGACCACAGATCTCTTGGAATTCTTTACAGTGGGATAAGACAAAAGTGTTGCCTATCCTGGGTCCTATACTGTGTATCACCTGCAGACAAAAGGAGAAAGTTCTTCTTCCTAATGTTTGGCTCTGTTTACTTCAGGCAGATGCAATCTAACAAGCTTCTCAGTTGTGGTGCAGTTTGGAATTCTGCAGCCATGGTTGTTTCCTGCCTGGCGTTTGGGGTTATGAATTACCTACAGACCCCTGTTGTTTAGAAACAGCTTGTCATTGCAAATCAGCTTAGCCACCCAATTAATGAAGTCTTTCAAACATGTTGCAGGCATAATAATTGAAGCTTTTATTTTTCTCCTCTACTACAGAAATTCCTCTGGATCAAAGTTTATCCTGGACAGAGCCACCCACCCATCCCCATTCAAAACAAGCTCAAGGTGAAGGAAGTGTGGACATGTGCTTCTGTGCAAAGCTTGCAGTATTTTGGATGCCACTCTTCCTTCTACTCAGCCTCATTCCCTCTGCTGAGACAGACAGTCCCTCGACCCAGGACAGCAGCAACGCTGGGAGTCAAGGCCAACTGGTAGAGGTGCTACAGGTTCTCTCTGCTGGTGACCACGCTCCCCTCAACCACTCAGGAAGCCTCATCAGAACATTGTTGGAGAGGACGGGGTGCCCACGGAGGACAGATGGAATACAAGGAGATTGCAACCTGGTTAGTGAAACGGAATGGGGTCAGGTACTAGGGAGCGTTCAAAAGACAGCAATGGATTATGGGAGCCTTTGCTTCAACAAAGCCAAACAAAATGCAATTCTTCCAATACCCAAGAGGGCAATGAATTGTGGTAAACTAAACTTCCATTTTGAGTTACAACCAACCACTCAGTATTCTGTCGACAGTATTTAAAAACAGGGAAAAATTTTTTTTCATTGAAAGGGGAGCATTTCAACTTTCTAGATCCTTTTTTTCTCTTTGCATGTTTAGAGGTATTTAGTTGTGAGTGTGAACTTTTAGTCTTTTTCTTTCTGATTGTCTAATCCCTTTTTTGAGCCTGTGGTGAACTTGCATGTGACTAGTTAATACATGCTATTTGTTTTTTCTGTAGCACAGTCATAGAAACCCAGTATTTGTCTAAGATTCAATTTTTGAGTACTTTCTCCTGAATATCAGTTGGTGTTTTGTAATATTTTGCATTGGAGGTAGTTAATGATTAGATAATCATTTCCTCAGGAACAAGGAATCAAACTAGGGGAGAGACATGCTGGAGGTTTCCCGAAATCAGATCCATGACTCCTGACACCCATTCACAGCCTTTTCATTGAGTGCAAAGTGAACCCCAACCCTCACTGCACATCAGATCAGCTGGGTGGGTTTCACAAAATATGCATGTTGGGGCTTCAACCTCCCCAGACTGGGACTTGAGTTGCTTAGGATGGAATCTTTAAAAATCTCTCTAGGTCGCTTTAACATGATCTCTGGGGAAGCCAAGATTCCCATTCAGGTGGGCAGTGGCATGGAAAGGAGGTCATGAGAGCAGCACAGGAGAGGAGGGCCCATGTTTTAAAACAACGGCAAGTAAAATCAAATAAAATTGCTCTTTACCATCTCATTCCAGACCAATGAGTATTTTTTAGGAAAAACCTACAAATACTTAGATATATGAAAGCATAAGTAAATAAGTAAAACAGAAGCAAATAACTGCTTCCAAAAGAAATTTTTGTAGGTTTTCTCCATGATGCATAGTTCGGGGCAGGGGGTAACATTTCCTGGCCAGTTTTCTTTTCCTCATGACCGAAGGGGTCTTGCCCATAGGCAGCTTTTTGTGAACGATAAATAATTCACCAATTATTAAAATGCCCAATGATTCCCAGAAGAAATGTGTTATAATAGGCAGCTCATCTGTGATGACATTAATATATATAGATAGCAACAGAAGATATCCCACTGGAAATAACCAGAAGTCATATCTTATTAATGTCCTCTGAGAATTTGCTCCAGGGCAAGGTTCTCCTTTAATGACATGAAGTGCCTTATTAAGGCTGGTTGAATATTAGTTTTGCTAGGGGGAATGTAAACAAGCAAAATTGATCTTGATTTTTGGGGCTGGAGAGGGAGGGATTGTTTTGCACTTATTGTTTTCTGTGACATTATCAAGAGTTTGGCCAATTTGGATTGCATTTGAATTATTGCCATTCCCAGGCCTTGCAAGACTCAGTATAACAGCTTTACCCTCTTGCTGTTGCTATTTCTCTTTCTGTGTGAAAGAGACTGGGATGGAACAAAAATGAATCTCAGCTTCACCAGCTCAGAGGGTTCTGATTCACCTGACTCTCATCAGTGAGGAGCTGAGGAACCCAGGAGATGTCTCTCTTCTTTGAAAAACCAATAGAAACAGAGTCTTCTCTATTTCATTAACATTCAGGTTCTGGCCCAAACCACAGGGCTTCAGATTGCTACCAAGTCTCTTTTATTATTTTAGGGATTTTGTTGACAGGCAGGTCTCATGTTAGAAATTCTGTGGTAAAATGAGAGAACATGGGTGTGAGTTCACACTTCTCAATGTCTGGGGGAATAACGAGAGAAATCGGTATTTTGAATTTGTGAGAAGGAAAAAAAGGTCCCTGATTTTAGGCTAAGTAAAAATAGAATTTAAAAAAATCAACTTAAGGCATCTGAAAACACTGGGCATTTAAAAATAAATCCATTCAATCTGCAGCCTTTGATAATGGGTTCTTGCCTGACCCTGGCTTGTTTGTTTGCTCTTTCTCTGTCTCTCTTTCTTTCTTAGTTTCTCTCTCTTGCTCTCTCTTTTTCTTCCTTGTCTTTTCCTTCGTTCTTTCCTTCCCTCTTTTCTTCCTTCTTTCTTTTCCTTCCTTCCTTTCTTCCTTCCTTCCTTCCTTCCTTCTTCTCTTCCTTCTTTTCTTTTCTTTTCTTTTCTCTTTTCCTTCCTTCTTTCCTTCCTTCCCTTCCTTCATTCCTTCCTTCCTCCCTCCCTCCTTTCTTCCTCCTCCTTCCTTCCTTTTTTTCTTCCTTTCTCTCTCTCTCTTTCTTTTTTTCCTTCCTTCCCTCCTTCCTTCCTTCCTTTTCTTTTTCTTTTCTTTTTTCTTTCTCTGTCTTCCAAATGGATTTAAATGAGTTTAATGAAGGAATAAGTGACTCCAAAGAATAAACTCCACTTTAGTAATAATGTGAACCATTAGACTCTCCATAAATTCCTAAAGAAGAAAGAGCCCTATTCTATCACTTTCTAGCTATGGGGACATGCTGAATCTCACTTCCTCATCCACTGGGCTGAGGTAATCAACTTCCTCTAGGGATATTTCCAGAGTCCCATGAATGTACAGATAGGAGCTCACATTCCTCTGTTCCCTTACATTCCCTGTACCCCACGATGATGTCTGATCCTTCCTTTTCCAAGGACACAGTGACATTCTTCAGAAATCCCTTCCCTCCTGTCCTTCAGGGTCTCCTTTAGCTTTCCCGGATGCTGGGGATTTTGACCAAATCCTCTATGCTATTCTCAGACACATTCCAGGTACAGGACCTCTGCTTTAAAGTTTTCCCATTCAATTCACACCTGGTCTCAATCCTCAACTCATTTGTGATAACTTTCATGGCATAAAATGTAGAAAGCATCAAGCTTTGTCTTATGCATCTAACTAGTTTATCTTAACTCTTCCCACTTATGACTTTACTTTTTGTCAGAAAATCCATTAAATTTAGTCCAGACCCACTAAAAGCCAGTGCCTGCCATCAACCCACAACATTCCAGCTCTTTGTTGAGCTGGAAAGGGTAGATAGACAATTTCTTTCTTGTATTTTACAGTCAATTATTATCCATTAAGAAAAAGATACCCCCGCCCCACACACAAAGGCTTTATAAAAAGTCTAAGAATTTATCCCTGAGCCAAAATCAAATTTTAACATCGTTGGGGCTAAAACCTCTAAAGTGTACTCTACAAGTTTGACAGCTTGTCTTACTGATGTCTATGAAGACAACTGTCATTGCTTTCTGTCACAAGGCTCTCACCTGAAACACACAGTAAGTAAAGTTGAGTTGTGTAGCTGATTTAACTTCAGGGTATAATGGATGATTATAACCAAGTATCTTGGTAGCCCATCTAGCTTGTGAGAAGGGCCTTGGCTTGAAATTTAATTAATCTTTTCCCAAAGTTTATTTCCTTATGAAGTCTTTAGAACTATTTCTCAGAATCTGTTTGGTTTTTTTTTCCCCCCTTTAAGTCTTATGACTCCACCTGATAAGATTTAAAGGGAAATCAATGGATTATTCCTGAATGAGTCCATTGTTCTTTAACAAAGAATAAGTTCACCAGAGTCAGCAGCATTGGACAGATATTGATGCCTATGGAATAGTCATATTTGCAAAATTTTTCAGACATCTTCTTCCAAACACAATTGAGCCAACTACTAGAAACCCCATCAAGAATAATAAATCTAGAAGTGATAAACTGAGCATCCCTTCTCTCTGTTCCACCAAGCCCCATAGTACTTTTTATATCTGTGTCCGGAGGAAGATATTTCTTTAGTTTTTCTAATGCTTCCTATAGCTTCCTGTCTTTAGACTATCACCTTCTCCATTAAGGTAGCATCTCTAAGATTCAAGTGTCACAAAAAGAGAGGAATTTTCATCACATGGTCATTTGATTCATAGTTATGCATTCTTTTATCAGGCCTTAAAAAATTAAAACAAGGGAGAAATGATGGCTTTCATCCAAGATGACAAAAATCTCTAGTCACACAAAATAAGGTGGTTCCATAACTGGTTTAAACTTTTCAAAGTGACGAACTAATTTTATGTGCATTGTACAAACTGATTCTGGAATACCTATTTGCACTATTACATCAGTACCCTATTCTCTGCTATCCCATGCCGTAGAACTCATATTCCAACATTGGAAAGGTACACAGCAAAAACATTGAGGAGGAACCATGAATGGAGAGGATTGCCAGGCACCGCAGGTGGCCTGAAGTGTGACCACATACACTGCTGTGGGCTTGTTGACTAAACCCTGGCTACATGCCCATGATCCAGTGAACTTACAAATGCCCTACTCAGTGTTGTTGATGTTCTTCTTCCTACTGATACAGCCTCATCAAACAACTTCATGCTGATGTGCTCATTCAGTTCTTTGGTTGTATCAAGTTTTCATTTTGATTGGTGTTAGAATCTTAGTAATCCTCTTGCCTCCTAATTGACCTTTCTTCCTACCAAATAGGAAGGAAAGAAATGATTGGTTGAAAGGATTGCCAATCAAGTACATTATGGGTCTATAGCTTATACTCTCCATGGTACAAAATATGGGGATAAGAGAATAAGGGCTATCATTGGCAAAGCAGGAATTGAAACAGATATGACTAACCACTATTAGCCACGTGGCTGATACAACTGACCACTATTGCCCATGTGGCTTTAGGTAAGTTATTCTCTGTTAGACTTGGTTTTCACATATACTATAGGTACACTTCTTTCATAGAAGGAAATTATAATTCTTATTTGATACTGATTAGCATCCTTGCATATTGCCTACTGATGTACCCATTAATGCATTAAGCATTAAACAATTGTATAACTGGTATTCTTTTTTTTTTTTCCTTTTCCTTTTTCAGGCAGGTTTGCACTGTGTAGCATAAGGTAGCTTGGAACTCACTGTGTAGTCCAGGATGGCCTTGAGCACACATCAATCCTTCTGCCTCAACCTCCCATGAGCTGCAACTGCATGAGTGCACACCACTACAGCCAGCTGCATAACGGGTATTCCGAATGCCTTACAGTATGTGGAGATATTCAGTGGATTATTATGTGTTGTTATTATTGTTAGGTGCCATCAAGTTGGGTCCAACTCATAATGACCCTATGTACAATAGAATGAAACACTCCCTGACACTGTGCTATGTTTGCCACTATGTCAGTGCTTCTCTGCTGTTCATAGGGCTTTCAATGGCTGATTATTTCAGGATTGTTTCAGGAGTGGGACTGCCACATTCTTCTCCCATTTTTGCAGTGCTGGGGATCGAACCCAGGATCTCAGTGAGCACAGAGCAGCACTCCACCAACTGAGCCAAACCCCAGCAGATATAGGCTGAAGATATTTTATTTTTCCATTTAAAATGATAGAATAGGGTTTCAGACTACCAAAAAGTCACTATGCTAACCATTTTCTGGCACCATTTAGACTATACTCTGAGGAATAACTGAATCCACTAGTTGTCTAGCACAGTGCTGGGCACAAGACTGCCCATACATGGTAGCTAACACTACAAATAGTGTGGTTTCAGGAGGATATTTGGTACCAAGAGTGGCGTTATTACACTTTGGTTTCAATTGAGTCACCCCTTTGTGTCTTGGCGTCAGCCCTGTCAATAGCTACCAATGTAAGGAGTTTTCTTGGGGACTAATTAGGAAACACAAAAGAGTGTCCGTGGCTTCAGAGGTGGAGCTTCATATTCACGTTGAAAGTTGGTCTCCTTTCTTCTTCTTCTTCTTCTTCTTTTTTTTTTTTTTTTGGTTCTGGGGGTTGAACCCATGGCCTCGCCCTTGCATACTTTGCAAGCACTGGACCACTGAGCTGCACCCCAGACCGGTTTTTTTTTTTCTTACTTTTTGAGACAGGGTCTCACTCAGTTACATAGACTGCCTCTGGTCTTGAACTTGCGATCATCCTGCCTCCGCCTCTGGAGCTGCTGGGATTAGAGGCGTGCGCCACTGCACCCAACTGAAAGTTGGTCTTGATGAGAGCTCTGCATCTTCTGTTTCCTGAGTCCTTGACTCCTGCAGTTCAGCTGGGGAGGGGCTGGAGTCTGTGTGACTTTGGGAAGGAGGTCTCCATGCTTTGCATTGGAGACAGATGGCATTTGTTTCTTCCTGATGTGGATGGCATGTGGCAGATGTTATCCAGTGGGTCACCCAGCAGGCATGGAATTAGAACCTCTAAAACTTCCACTCAGAGAAAGACAAATCAAAGATACAGTAGTAAATTATCACCACAATGGGATGAATCCCTCTGAGACTCAGGACAGACATTCCTCAATGCTTCACTCTGAGTTTGTTGTCATTGGGTAATGGAGTTGCTCCTCAAAAACTGACTTCTCAGCTCCCTCCATATCTCTAAAGGAAGGTAGCTTCTCTCTTGCTAAGAAAGCTTCCACTCCACAATACCTGTGTCCACTTTTTCTCATTGTCCCATGGTAACCCAATCACATTATGCCAAGTGAACTTCTCAGGTTAGAGGAGCCACATCTGTCTGGGTAGGCACCATAATATCAGGGAGAAGAGACTTTTCTTCTACCCTCTTAGGTTCTGTGATTGAAACCTGTGACCTTAACTGACAGAAGACAGATAAACAGAAGAAAAAGCATGCATGTTTTGTTTGGTGTTCATGTATATAATATGTAATATATAATAATATAATAATATACATATATATATATTTTTTTTGTGGTGCCTGGCTGTTGAACCCAGGGCCTTGCACATACTTTGCAAGTGCTGTACTGCTGGGCTACATGTCTAGCCCATTTTTTATTTTTTATTTTGTGTCAAGATCTTACTAAGTAACGCAAGCTGCCTCTGGTCTGAAACTTGTCATCTTCCTGCCCTGCTTCCCGAGTTACGAAGATTCTAAGTGTGAGCCAGCATAACCAACTTGATATTAATAATTTTATGTGGCATAGGAAGTCTCACAGAAAGAAAAGAAAGCCCCAAGGAAGTGGTCAGACCCAGCAGCTTATACACCATTTTAACAGATAGCAATAAATTGCAGAGATGTGAGAAGAGTAAGGAAAAAATGGTTGGAACTGGGGTAGTAAATGGAGGGAAATGAATAGGCAATATATGAGGGCTACTAAAGGATGATAAGGGTTGTTTTAGTAAAGTATGTACAGCTTAATCTCCTCCTTAGTCCCTTATGATGAGAATATTTTCTTGGTATAGGGAGGACACCTTCCTCACTGGAAATTGACTCCTTGCTTTTAGGCAAAAAAAGAAGGAAGAGAGGCTTTTTCATCCACTGTTTATCTGTTGCCTATAGCTCAAAATAGTCAATCTGCCAAAGTGGCATATTTTGGGGTGGTATGTTCTGATTCCCTTTGATGGAAACACAATTCCCTTAGGTAGGCTAGAAGAGAAGCAGATGACATTCACTCACTGAATTTTCATCTCTTAAATGTCAGGCATTGCGCTATGTACCAATGGTAGAACTGCACAAAGTAGATGAAAACTAGCTTTAATGGACCACTCTTTCTCATAGATGAGAGAGGAAATAAACACAGAAAGTAATTTTGCAATACTAGTGTAATGAAGAAAATAGTTATGATATGTTCTAGACCTATGCTGTCCAAAATAGTAGCTATAGCTATGTGTGGCTATTGGGCACTTAATATGTGGCTCCTCAGAATTGAGAAGTGATGGTAGGTGGAAAATATACACTAGATCTCAAAAATTTACTCCAACAAAAAGGATATAAAATATCTCACAAAATAAAAAATTTTTTATTACATGCTGAAATAATTGTATCCTGCATATGTAAATTTCTATAAAATATTAAAATTAATTTCACCTGTTTCCTTTTACTTTTTAAAAATTTGAAATACATATCTATCTTGCATGATGTTTTTATTGGGCAGCATTGAACTGGGAAACACAAACTGGAGGACTTTGGGAATGCTTCCATGTAGGGGTGGCACTTTTAAGACCTGAGGAATTAGGAGAATAAGGAGATTTAAAGATGATGAGAAAGAGTTTGATGGAACTGGCACAAGAATCACAGGGGCAGAAATTTAGTGAGATGTTACAGGAATGCTAAGATAAAATAGGGGAGGTAGTGTGAGGGAGGAGTCATACAAAGGTGATAATTGCAAGAAGTTTCCATTTTATTCCACATGTAATGGATCATCATTTTAATTCATTAATTTATTTTTTGTGGTATTGCATGGTTGAACCCAGGGCCTCATGCATGCTAGGCAAGTGCCCCACCACTAAGTTGCACCCCCAGCCCCTTATTATTTAATTTTGAGATGTGGTTATTAGAGTCCAGTCTGTTATGCTGTGGAGTCTTTGACTCAGTGACTCCCCATATGGTTTTCAATGGCTGATTGTTTTGAGAGTAGTAAGATGCCACATCTTTCTCCCAATTTTGTGGTGCTGGGGATCAAGTCCAAGTCCTCAGAAAGTGCTGAGCAGCACTCTACCAATGGAGCTGAACTGAGATAGGATCTTGCTAAATTGCACAGGCTTCATCTGGCCTCAAACTTGTGATCTTTCTGCCTCAGCCTCCTAAGTAGCTGGGATTACAGGGCATGCCACTGTTCCAGTCCTGGGCCATCATTTTAGAAGTCAAAGAATTTGCTGGTTTTATTCAAAGCAACAAATCAAAAACTTGTGACCACCATAGTTGAGAACAGAAGGACAACTTCGAAGGAGAGCTCCCTAGGAGGGCATCATGGTTATCTAAAAATCCCCCCACCCCCGACTGGCTTATATGAATCAAGCTGTTGAACCTGACCACTTTTCCCTTCTATGCATAAAATACAAACTGTGGAGACCCTGTAGTGGGTTGTGTTCCAGAGTGATTTGTTAAACTTTGCTTCCTTTTCTTTCTCCCGCTCCACAGTGTTTTGAACCAGATGCGCTGTTACTGATAGCTGGGGGAGACTTTGAAGAGCAGCTTAGAGAAGAGGTGGTCCAGAGAGTTTCTCTTCTCCTGCTCTATTACATTATTCATCAGGAAGAGATCTGTTCTTCAAAACTCAACATGAGTAATAAAGAGTATAAATTTTACCTACACAGCCTGCTGAGCCTCAGGCAAGATGAAGACTCCTATTACCTTTCACAGAATGAGACAGAAGACATCTTGGCTTTCACCAGGCGGTACTTTGACACTTCTAGGAGCCAGGTAAGGTGGGCATAATTGCTAACTGTGTCTGCTACTAATATACTGTCTCAGAGCCTTTTTTTTTCCTACATATTTATTCCTAAGGCTTTCAATAACTTACAAGTTGTTGTTGTTGTTGTTGTTGTTGTTGTTGTTGTTAGGTGCCATGGAGTTGGTATCTGACTCATAGCAACCCTGTGTACAACAGGTGAAACACTATTGTCAGTGCTTCTCTGCTGCTCATAGGGTTTTCAATGGTGGATTGATTTTTGGGAGTGGGTTGCCAGGTCTGTCTCCCAATGTATAAGAGAGGCAAATATTTATGGTTTTTAGCATTTGTCAGCTTGTGCTGTGGGGGCTTGTGTATTGTTGTAATGCTTAAAGCTATGCCACCTATATTGCAGACACCAGCAGGGCCACCCGTGGTATACAGGCTTTAGCTGAGCTTCCAGACTAAGACAGACTAGGGAGAAAGACCTAGCAGCCCACTACGAAACAGTCATTGAAAACCCTATGGATAGCATAAATCCCTGTCAAATATAGTGCCAGAAAATGAGCTCTACCGGGCTGGAAGACATTCAAGAAATGACTGGGAAAGAACTGCCTCCATAAAGTAGAATCAACCTTACTGATGGGAATGGAGTAAAGCCCTGGGACCTACTTTTGCTGATGTGGCACAACTCAAAAATGAGAAGAAACATTCTGAGTCCAAAAGTAGCAATGGGATGACTAACTGGAAGATAAGTTTGAGCCAGAAGCTGGGTGGGTGGGTGAGTAGGCAGGCAGTCCAGGTGACAGGGCAGCTCTCTTCCCCTGAGTCCTTCTGAACACTTAAGTCTGTGTGACTCATAGGTTTTTATCCATCTACAAGGACTGAACTGTAGTGGCAAAGGGGGATGTACCTGTCTGCCTGGCTTTCTGGCCAGGGGAGAAGGCAGAAGCCGTATGAGAGATGAATTTATCATTATTTATTTCACCAAACAGCAACAGCATCCATTTCACCAAAGAAGCAGCTTGCAAAAAGCGTTACTCATGATAGTCAGCACAAAACCATATCCCCTTTGTGGCTTTTTATTTGTGCCATGTGTGTGCAGGGTCTGTTTACATGCTTCTTATCTCCCCCAGTACCGTGTGTAGAAAACAAGCACCCGCTCTTTTGTTGCCTTCATTACTATTCTAGAGAAGCTAGCCTTTCAATCATACCCTCGCTCGATGGTTTGCAGTGGGACGTTGCTCCAGATAGTCTCTGAACATAAAATTTATTATTATTATTTTTTCAGTGTTGGAGGTCAAACTCAGGGCCTCACCCATGCTAGCAAGCACTCTACCACTGGGCTAAACCCCCCATCCATAAAGTTTATTCAAGCCATATTTTCTAAAAGAATTAATTGAGGATCCATACTACATTTTGGAATGCCTGCAGCGGTAGCCCTGTGGCATCCGATCCCGTCAGATCTCGGAAGCTAAGCAGGGTCGGGTCTGGTTAGTACCTGGATGGGAGACCACCTGGGAACACCAGAAGCTGTAGGCTTGGGAGAAGGACCTGGCAACCCCCTCCCAAAAATCAATCTGCCATTGAAAACCCTATGAACAGCAGAGAAGCACTGACAATAGTGTTTCCCCTGTTGTACAGAGGGTCGCTATGAGTCAGATACTGACTCGACGGCACCTAACAACAACAACTACATTTTGGAGAGTGTGGTGAAATTTTCTTTCTCTCTTGAATTATCCATTTATATGTATGGACAAACTTGGTTCTTGGTTTCAATTTTTGGCTTCTAGGAAGACCAAACGTATCTGTGCAATCATGCTTTGACTTAATTACCAGTGAGAATCCTCCAATTTGCTGTAAATATGGCTCGCCTTTCTTATTATTGGCAGAACAAATGAAAGGCTAAGGACTTTGTGAGCATCACAACTATAGTTCTAATGCTATAAGTATCTTTGGCCATGTATTTGTTCCTATTTTTGTTCTAGGACAAGGTTCCTTGACAGAATTCAGTTTATTGTTCAAATAAAGAGATGTGCCATCATAGAATGTCTTTGTTGCAAAATCTGTATAACACAAGATCAGTTGGGATTAACCACTAGGATTTCAGTCATCCTACCCTTTATTGCACAAAAACGGGAGAAAGACGTGGTGATCTACTCCCAAGGTAATCCTGAAAAAATCAGCCATTGAAAACCCTGTGAGGGTCACTATGAGTTGGACATGACTCAATGGCACCTAACAACAAACCTTTACTGTGTCAGGTTATCCCACACATACTGCCAGTATCCAGGCTTCTCAGTGTTTGTGAGATCAAACATCCCTTTGTATGTGTGTGTGTGTGTGCGTGCACGCGCACATTTGAGTGTGTGCTGAGTGCCATCAAGTCAGATCCAAGTCACAGTGGCCTTATGTACAAAAGAATGAAACACTACCCGACACTGTGCTATGCACATGATCTTTTCATGTTTGGGCCCAATGTTGTACCCACTGTGTTTCTTCTCATTTTAAGTCATGCCACATCGGCAAAAGCAGGTTCCAGAGGCTTTACTCCATTCCCATCAGTAACGTTGGCTCTACTTTGAGGAGGCAACTCTTTTCCCATTGGTTTTTGAATGCCTTGAAGTCTGGGGTCTCATTTTCTGGCATTATATTTGACAGTGCGTCTCTGATAGGGTTTTCAGTGGCTAATTGTTTCAGAAGTAGGCTGCCAAGTCCTTTTCCCTACTCTTAGTGTTGAAGCTCTGCTGAAACCTGTCTACCCTGGGTGGCCCTGCTGGTATCTGAGGTACCAGTGGCATAGCTTTCAGCATCACAGCAACACACAAGCCCCCACAGCACGGCAAGCTGACAGATGGGTCAATAAGAATTGAGCTCCTGCTATCATAAGCTTTTGTTAGACTTTTGGCCAATGATCTCCCAGAGACACCAGTGTCACTGAATTTTGGGAAAGTTCTGGAACCCATTCAGCCAGGATTCCCCAGAAAGCCACTCTATATAGACTTTGTGGAAGGCCATTGACACCTCTCTGCAGGTTGCTGCCCTGTGCTACTGGATGATGTAGGAGCTACACACCAGGCCTACCACCTGCACCCCCGGGTCTTGATCTGCACAGGACTCATATGAAATAGGTCAGACCACTAACAGCCATTCCAAATGCACCTCCACCTGCTCCTGAGAGAACTAGCTTTACACTGTAGTGTCCTAATCCAGTCAACCCCACTGAGGACTCAGAATTTAAACATCATTCTACTCCTTCATTCTCACTGTGGTTCCATCTTCCAGACTCAGTCATTTAGGGCTCTCACCTCTTCGGTTCTTTCTGCATTTGATGGTTCTAAGGCAAAGGAATGTGAATTTGCCCATAGCTCTCCACTAGCCCTACCTCTTTTATAGAGGACAGGCATCCTTGACCACAACCTAACACCTTCAAAGGTGAGCATGGCAGCTGGAATTTGCCTTTATCCTCATTAGCACCTTGTGACTGTTACTTTTTTACAAACTCCATGCAAAACTTACGCTGTTATGAGGTTCATGCTATTATTTCAACTTGTTCTTTTCACTCATGGAACTTCTAGCTACTTCTCCAAACTTATCAGAAGTTTACTAACTGGGCTGGAAGTGTAACTCAGTGGTAAAGCACTTGCCTAGCATGCATGAGGCCCTGCATTCCATCTCTAACACTGAAAAGAACCTATAATTTATTCTCAGTCTTCTACCCTGCTTCCCACCAGCTATGAATAGGCCCCTGCCAAGCTCACCAATTACAGCCTTTAAAAGGGGTAAATCTGACGGGTATCTTTTATTCCTTGTTCTGTGTCACAAATATTGAACATTGGCACAGTAGCCTTTCCTTGAATCTCCCTTAAATGTACCCGTTCTTTCTTTTACTTCATAGGCTTAGCATAGTGCCTGACCCATAACAGGCATTCAATAAATGTTTAAAGAAGTGAATGGGAATCCCAGTGGGATATAACACAACAATCTAGCCCTATAGATGCTCCTAATTTAATAGAGGAAAACTGACATATGCATATGAAAATGGCTGCATGTCACATGACCTATAGAAAGTCAAAGAACACAGACACTGTGCTAGCTTGGGTTTACAGTATGTATACACTGAGCCTGAACTAAAGGCCAACGTGGACCGAGAGCAGCTCTGAGATGACATAAGGCTGCAGAGCCAGGGCAAAGTCATGACAGGGAACAGAGATCTGAAAGTCACAGCCGTCAGTGATACTACAAGCTGGGAAAGGATTCACCAATGGAAAGGACACAAAGAATAAAAGCAAGTGACCTCTTAGGAAAAGTACAGTTTGAAGAGAATAATGGGAAAGGTTGAATGGCTAAGGACCAATGGGATGGGAGTTAGAAAACTGAGTGTTAAGCTGGGCAAGGCTGTGCACACCCATAGTCTTGGCCCTCAGGAGGTCGAAGGAGGAGGATCAATGTGAGTTGGAGGCCAGCCTGGGTTACATAGCCAGTTCTAGGCCAGCTGGGGCTATGCAGCAAGACCCTTTCTCAAACAAACAAACAAAAATCCCCAAAACAAAAAATTTTGTGTGATGGCAGATAGATTCTTAAATATCAAGTATTTAGCCCATTGCCCTGGCACATGTCTGTAATCCCAGGGACTTGGGAGGCTGAGATGCAAGGGTCGCAAGTACAATGCCAAAACCCTGTCTCAAAAAAAAAAAAAAAAAAAAAAAATTGGAGCTGGGGGTGCAGCTCAGTGGTAGAGCACTGGCTTATCATTCACAAGGTCCTGGGTTCAACACCCAGTACTGAAGAAGAAGAAAAAGAATCCAGTATTTTCCAAATTCATTTACATCTGAGATGGGAAATGGATGGCCATCGTTCTCTCAAACAATTCAGTCTTCTCTTAGAGGAACTATTCTTCATCTTTTGGGGAAATCCTAGAGATTGTTATTGAAAGTAACTGCAGAAGTTAAAATTATCTCTTTACTTTTTATCCAATTTCAGTGTATGGAAACTAAAATGCTGCAGAAAAAATCTGGAATACTGAGTAGCAACGGTGCTGATGAAAAAACACTTCCTCAGCTGGCTGCCACCATCCTTGCTCTGTCCCTCCAAGGGGTTTGTTTGGGGCAAAGGAATTTCCCTTCCCCAGATTATTTTACGGAATACATTTTCAGTTTCTTGAATCGTACAAATACCCTCCGACTGTCAGGTAAGGATGTTTTTTATGAATTTCACTTCCAAATCACATTTACCCAATAAATTGGGCCAAAAACAAAGGCTGAAGCATGTCAATGACTGGATTTATTCAAGTATGTTTTAAACACTATTTTCTAATAAGAGATTTTGTGGTAAGAGAGTTCATGTGGTCTTTGAGGGTAAACATGCTACGGTATCCATGTGGGGACAAGGCATAGACATAGACTTGGTCTCTTTCAGCAGTGATAGAAATTGTGGATGTAGAGCTAAATGCAGAGATTTCATATCTGATCTGCTCTGAGAACTAATACAGCAGCCATAGCATCCTAGCATCCAATCCCACCTGATCTCAGAAGCTAAGCAGGGTCAGCCTGGTTACTCTTTGGATGGGAGACTGCCTGGGAACACTAGGTGCTGCAAACCAGGGAGGAGGACCTTATGAATAGGAGAGAAGCACTGACATAGTGGCGGGCATGGCACAGTGTTGGGGAGTGTTTCGTCTGTTGTACATAGGGTTGCTGTGAGTCAGACCTGACTCATAACACTTCACAAAAATCATAACAATATGAGAGCTAACTAAATGTTTTCCTATTCGGTACATAATGCTGGGCAAAATGTTGTGCAGCATGGTAAATAGTATACAAAGTGGTTCTAGAGGGTCAGTAGCAATTTGCTTATACTCACAAACGTAAGTCAATTAATTTGAAAATAGCATGTGAATTATGCCTCTATGCTGCATTCTTAACTACTAGCTTTTGGGGGCTCTGAGATGAAATGGGATTTTTAGGACTAGAATTGGAATGTTTTGTATCTTTCTTTGCACTTGATAAATAACTTAAAATTTAAATGACTTATTTTTTAAATTTACATTCAAATAGAGGTGGATTTTTGAAAGCATCACATGACCAATATTAGAACTAAAAATTAATGATTTCTCAGCATATAATATATTTTATGTTTAAGCTTTCCTAGTTTTAAAAAAAACTTTTTTTATTGAATTATTATACAAATTGTTGTTGTTGTTAGGTGCCGTCGAGTCGAGTCCGACTCATAGTGACCCTATGTACAGCAGATCGAAACACTTGCCGATTCTGTGCCAGGCAAAGAATCTTATTTATGTTTAAGCCCATTGTTGCAGACACTGTGTCAATCCATCTAGTGGAGGGTTTTCCTCTTTTCCATTGACCTGCCACTCTTCCAAACATGATGTCCTTCTCCAGGGATTGTTCTCTCCTGACTACATGTCCGAAATATGTAAGACGCAGTTTGGCCATTTTTGCTTCCAAGGAGCACTCTGGTTGTACCTCTTCTAGGACAAATTTGTTGGTTCTTTTGGCAGTCCATGGTATATTCAATAGACGTCTCCAGCACCACAATTCAAAAGCATCATTTCTTTTTCTGTCTCTCTTGTTCAATGTCCAGCTTTCGCAACCATATGATGCCACTGAAAATACCATGGCATGAGTCAGACGCACCTTCGTCTTCAATGTGACATCTTTGCTTTTCAATACTCTAAAGAGATCTTTTGCCACAGCTTTTCCTAGAGCAATGCGTCTTTGGATTTCTTGACTGCTGCTTCCATGGGTGTTGATTATAGAGCCAAGCAAAGTAAAATCTTGGACAACCT
>VMDO01017483.1:0-44765 GCA_007922755.1 Pedetes capensis | reverse complement strand
TATATATATATATATATAAAATCTGCCAAGCAAGTGCCCTGGTAGACAGATCAGAAGTATGGTCCGATCTTTGTTAAACAAGTCAATGTAAACAATTCAACAAATCAACACAAGGATGCTTGGGCTGGGACAGAGAACCAAGACAACAACGTTCCTGAAAGTAAGGAATGGCTTCTGGGCAGTGATATGCCTTACCGCTGAACCTAACCCAGAGCTGAACCTTTTGCTGGCAGCTGCAAGCCAAGCCACTTTGTGTACTTGGACGCCACCGGAGCCAACCCACTGGCCCTCTCTTTGGAATATTCAAATTCTCTTCTATTTTCTCCTTTAAAATTTGGGGGGGCAGAAGTGTAGCTCAGTGGTAGAGGACATGCTTGGCATTCAAGTCGCCCCGGGTTCCAGCACCAGCACCAAAAATATAAAATTTAAAATAGAATAAAATTCAACTGTCCTCATCTCTTTATCAAAATCTCGACCAACCTTTCCTGTCCTTTCGTTCTTATCCCTCCACAGTTTCTGTCTTCAGAGGGCTGCATAAAAAGGCAAATAAATCTCGTCTTTGAGTTTAAGGAATTTACAGTTATTTTATTCGCATTCACAGCTCCTTGACCTCAGGGAGAATCTGTATTTGCACAATAAACGTGTTCCAAAAGTGTTTTGTGAATTCAAAGAATGTTCCTAAATTTAAGAACATAATGAGACATCAAAGACAGGCCTTAGGAGTCCATCTTAATCTGTTTGTAATATAATTCATTATTCTTCAGGCTTTCTCATTTTGTACAATTAGTTTCCTGATCAGAACTTCTCTAAATGACCCTATTGCTTTTCCATATAGTTGGGTTTCCTGACCACCCACACAGGGTGGATGCCTGTCTGCAGATTTAATCCATTCGCTCTCAGGAGATCGGGAGGGCTGGCTGGCTGTGCTTTATTCCGTACCATTTCATGCAGGCTAGAACAGTGCCTGGCACAGAGGGATAATAAATAAACACTCTTGACTGACTGACAGCTCTCTTTATTGGACTCACTTCCATTCTCCCTGGAATTTCGGCACGGAGGTTGTGTTTGAAAAGTTACAGATGATCAAGAATACTACTCCACCTCTGCGTTTCGCCTCATCCATATTCTACAGATTGATTTGACAATTGCCTTATAAATAAAGCCAGCCAGGTGCTCCCGGATGACCCCTGGACAAATCACATCCACATTGGCTGCTTTCCTCTCCCGGTGCTTGCATTGTCTCGCTTGAACTGCGCTTGCCCTTGGCGGAGTTGATTCTTTTTTAACACTTTACCCTCTGCCAGTCTTCAGTCCCGTTTCACTCGGAAACGTTTCCTAGAAAAGGGAAAGCCTTGCATTGAAAGTAAACTGTAGGTAATCCACAGTCTGTGCCATTACTGAACAATAGGTTTCGAGTGAATATGGCTTTGTTTTGGCCTGAGGCATTTTCCTGGAGGAAAGGCATCTCTCCCGCCAGCCGAGGGAAAATAATCTCAAGCATTCTTTGTGGTTTTTGTGTTTTCTTAAACCTTAGGAAGGAGTGGTCACGGACATTCTTGCTGCATTGAATTGGGACGGCTATCTACAAAGTCTTAGGGGAGACCAGGGCAGGGTGCTCTAGACGGCCAAAGGTGGCCATCCGCGAGAGGGGAGGAGGTGTCACTAGGAAATGTATTTAAAAAGTGCAACGAGGTTTAAACCAGCTCCTTCATTAGCTAATCACCAAGACACTCAGAAGGAAAGAAATCTCAGAAAATCAAATATGATAGATTTTTCTACTCTTCTGTTCCAATCCCAACACACACACACACACACACACACACACACACAGACACACACATGGAGTTATTTTAAGATTTTTCCCAGAATTTTCAGTATTTTAGTGGCAGGGAATTTAGCATAAGTTAGAAAGTTCAGAAAGCTTTGTTCTACAGAAATGCCCATCGTGGCTCCAGAATGGCTAGCAAGAAACCATTATACTCACATCCCAAAAAGGCCGGGCCCAGGAAATCACTAGTGAGCAGAATGTGTGCCGCAGACCACAGCAGGATTAATGACTGTTCTTGCAAAAGTATAAAGCAAATGAGTAAATAAATGAAGTAAAGACTGTCTTAAACTCATTCTAACACTATCCAGGAGTACTGGGATTTAGCTGAGTTGGTAGGGCGCCGCTCTGCAGTCTCTGAAGTCCTGAGTTCGATTAACAGCACCACAAAAATGGGAGAAGGACGTGGCAATCCACTCCCAAGGCAATCCCGAGACAAGCAGCCATTGAAAACCCTATGAGGGTCCTTATGAGTCGGACAGGACTCGATGGCACCTAACAACAACAACAACAACAACAACAACAACAACAACAACAACAACGTTCTCCAGCTACCTCATCTTAAGAAGCACGTCCTTATCATCTGAGTACCACAAGAGGTGTAGAGGTTGATTTTCAAAAAATAAATAATACAGTTGGCTTTCCAACCTAGAAACAATAAAACACATTTCTTCTTACTCTGTATTCTTCTAGCATAGCATCAGGTACCCCTCATTTCTCATGGTAAGACAATTTTGCTAAGGCCCTGTTCTCCAAGGTGTGGGGACGCTTTTTAAATTTTGACTTTTGCGGGGAAAGGAATGGGAAGTGGTGATTTGGAGGTGTGCGGCCCGAAGAAATGGGTGGCAGGGACTGGTCCTGCCCTGGCCCTCTATGGCCTTCTCTCATTGAAGTAAAGCTGTCATTCCCATTTCGGAATCCTGACGGAGTATGCGCACAATTTTCCAAAATCTCAGAAATGCTTGCCTGACTCAGAAGTCAGAGTAAGTAAGTAGTCACCAAGAGGAGCCTTGGTAACCTCGGATCCACCACAACAAAAGATCGCTTGCCTGGGAGCCCAGAGACCAGGGACTGAGCGTGGCTTTATTTTTCACAAACAGGAATCCCCTCTGGCCCAGTTTCTTTTTCCTAAGAAATTCGTGTTGGATTCTGCCTCAATCCCCTTACTGCATTAGAATGCTTTGATTCTCTGAGCTAGGCTAGATAACAAGGGCAATATTTCTTTAACCTCCCTGTGCTTCTGTGATAATAAATGACTAGATCAGAGAGGTCCTAGCCTCGACTCGAAGATGTCTTCATGGCCAGCCAAAAAGTGATGAATGAGTGTTCCCTCCTGAACTTGCCCAACAAAAGCACTCCCACTTTATCAGCTATTATTATGGCTTGGGAAGAAGTTCTGCTGATAACCCCAGAGAAGGGGAGGAAGGGCTGGAACGCACTGGCTGGGGCAAGCATCAAGAATTGTATTGGATTCAAGGAAAGCCATAAACTGGTAACCACATTTTAATTTTTATCTCGAGAAGAGCCTCCAAAGACGTGACAGTGTGGCCCTAAGCAGAAAGTGGAGGGAAAGAAAAATACCTAGCAAACACAACAGGCTTCTAATAATAAGGAAGTAATATTGTTGGCGGCCAAGAACAGATGGCCAATCTCTCACTGTTGTATAGAGTCACCCTGGTGGGATGTGGAACAATCTGGAAAGCAAAGAGGATCCCGTGAAGATGTGGACGGCAGCCCAAGACTATGTTGGACCATATCCTCCAGTCAATATGATGTCACTTTTCCTCCCCTTGAAATCATTCATAGGATATGAAGGCCCTTGTCAGCTTTGTGACAAATCATGGTAGAGAGGTCAAGTCCCAACTACAGATCCCCTTTTCTCAGAGGGTGACCCTCTTATTGCAAAGGTCATGGGAGAAAGCCCCTTTTACTTTGTGGTCATTGTCTCGGATGCAATCCTTCCCTCCGCTCCCAGCCTTTGTAAAGGAAGTGGATGGTCCCAGGCGACTTCTTCATGGTAAACAGAAAGCGCTATTGCATTGTGTGCATTTATTAAAATATCACAGGGCCTCCGCAATATATGCAATTACTATGTGAGAATTTAAACATATTTTTTTAATATCAAAAAGTATTGTTGGCTGACAGAAAGGAAAATAGGACGTTCACAATATTGAAAGTACCTTGGATTGCTTTTGAACTTCAAAATAGATTAGCATGTATTGATCTTCCTATTATAATTATTCCTGTCTGCCACCTCCATCTTCTTTACAGGAAGAAAAGTGGTTGGTCTCCTCTATCTTAAAGCGGTCTTAGCAACACTCGTAAGGCATCACTTTTCCCAAATTTTTATTTTAAGGACTGGGGGTTGAACCCAGGGCCTCACATATGCAAGGCAAACAGTGTACCCTAGAACCACACCCTCAGCCCCATTTTTTGTTTGTTTTTTTTTAATCTTGGGTTGGGGTCACAATCAATTGAGCAGACTGCCCCTGGCCTCCAACTTGCCATCCTCCTGCCCCTGCCTCCTGAGTGACTACAGTTACAGCTGTGCACCACCGTGCCTGGCCTCTTTTCCCAATTTTGTTTCTATCAGTGCAATTTCCACATGCCTTTCCCTTGTCCTCCTACGCCACATTTTGTCCTTTCTCATCAACCGAGTCTTCTTCTAATTGACCTCCGTAGAATAAAGAGGGGGAAAAGTAAATTCTCCTCTTGGAAGCTGCTCACAATGATTTATAGTTAAACAAAAACAAACCAAGAAAAAACACAAAAGCAGGGAGAATTCTGCGTGATTGAACTTAGTTTGGAAGACTAGCATGTCCCAGGAGCTGGAGCAGCATTAAGATGCGTTTTCTCATTTCATGTTCCCACCCAGCCTTTGAGGAAGGCTATGGTTTCCTTTTACTGCAGAGAAACTGAAGCTAACAGGAGCATTCATTTTCCCCAAGGGACACAGTAATGACAGGTAGAGTTAATGTTTGACCCCAGGCCTTCCCTTTCTACTCCTGTGCTCTCAGCCTGACATTGTTCAGCCTGGACTTTAGACAAAAACATTCTTACCTGACATTTTCTTAGGGTTCTCCTCTTGCTCTTCTTTGTCTTGTTTTTCTTCATGTCCTTCAATGCCTTTCCCTATGTTTAATTTGAGGTGTATGATGGACTGGGTAGGCAAACGTGCCCATATGTTCAGAAACATGAATGCACTCGACAGCTATGTTTCTGGTTGTTGTTAGGTGCCGTCTTGTCAGGTGAGACTCATAGCAACTCTATACACAACAGAATGAAACACCGGGGACTATGTCAGTGCTTCACTGCTATTCATAGGGTTTTTGATGGCTGCTTATTTCTTGGGACTAGGATTTAGCTCAGTTGGTAGAGCTCCACTGTGTAGTCTCTGAGGTCCAGAGTTCGATTCCCAGCACCACAAAAATGGGAGGATGTGGCCATCTACTCCCAAGGCAATCCTGAAACCACCAGCCATTGAAAACCCTATAAATAGGGGCCGCTATAAGTCGGCCAGGGGCTGGGATTTAGCTCAGTTGGTAGAGCGCTGTGCTGCAGTCTCTGAGGTCCTGAGTTCAATTCCCAGCACCGCAAAAATGGGAGAAGGGCCTGGCAATCCACTCCCAAGGCAATCCCAAAACAGTCAGCCATTGAAAACCCTATGAGGGTCGCTATGAGTCGGATACCCACTCGACGGCACCTAACAACAACATGAGTCAAACAGAACTTGAAGACACCTAACAACAGCAGCAACAACAACAGGTTATTTCAGGATTGGGCTACCGAGTCCTCCCATTTTTTGCCACGCTGGGGATGGAACCTAGAGCCTCAGAGCACACAGACAAAGTACTTTACCAACTGAGCTAAACCCCAACCCCAGCTATCTTTCTAGAACAGACTAAATGAAGCATCCAAGAAAGAGTGACTCCAGGGCAGTAGTGACGGTGACTAAGGGCTCAGCCTGTAGCCTTGGGGTGCAGCCCACCTAAAGTGCGGGCTAGCCAGAGTGTCTTGTTTATCCCGGCCAACATTAGTCAGCCAGCTAGTGCATCCGCCTAGACTGTCTGTGGGCAGTTATTTCAAAGCATCTCTCTCCTCGTTTTTGTGGACAAAGGGAAAGAATCCTCATTCCTATTTGCCTACTCAGGATTCCTACTGAACCGAACCACCATAGCCTGGAAAGACATGATCCATTTTCCTCGTTACTCCCTGCGGGGAATCAGTGTCTGATTAATTATAACTGTCACAGTGTAAGCCTCTCTTACTTATGCAATTCCTCTCCATCCCTCCCTGTGTTTCTTACGTAAAATTGTAGGTCCAGGCATCCTTGAGCTATTTGATGAGGTGAATTTGCATCTCCATTGATAACTTGACAAAGATGTTTTGAGATTGGTTGGAGTTATTCCAAGCACAAAGCCTGCTACATGCAGGGACAAGTAACTTGGTAAGCCCTCAGGCAAGCAAGTCTCCAGTTGAAATTTTAACTCCACAGATACATTCCATTTGCTTCTGAGGTCTTCCCTATGAAATGACCCCAGGGCTGCCAATTTGGTCCCAATGGACAGAAAGTGGGAAAAAATTCTGTATTTTTTCTTCATAAGTGGCTTTTTAAACACATATAAAACTAGAAAGAATGTGACAATCAGCTTCTTATTATAGTTAGTATTACTCATAGTTATGGAGGCAAGTGATTGTACTATGTTTCTGTAAAAACATTGTTTGAAGAATTTGACACACTTCATACTATGCTTTTATTTTGCTGATCTAGGTGTTTTCCTTCCTGCTAATCTACATTTCTGTTTGAAGATTGCTGTTACAGTACACAACTGCATTCAGTGTGCTGAGCCCTGCGAAGGGAAGAAATTTCTCATTCATCGGAATATACTTCGTCTGGTGGATGAATTAAGCATTGACTGGTCTGGGGCTACAATAGCCTGCCCACTTTTCTATCTTGCAGAACTGATAGTGCTTTGTGTGGGTGTGTGGGTGTCGGTGTGTGCATGAGTTCAGGTGTGTGTGTGTGCAGGAGTGTATGTGTGTGTGAGAGAGCATGTGTGTAGGTATGTGTGTACATTATTTGTGTGAGCATGTGTGTTTGTGTGGGTGTGCGTGTGAGGGGTGAGCACTGTGTACATACATGTGTGTATTGCTTATTGTGTCTGTGTGTACATGTGAGTGTACATGTGTGTACATGAGTGTGTGCATATGTGTGCAGGAGTGTGCATGTGTATAGGTGTATGTGTGCATGCATTGTGTCTCTGTGTGTCTGTGTGAACGTGCATGGGTGGGCATGCATGTACACATGCATGTGTGTGCACGTTTATGTGGCTGTGCATGTGTGCAGTGTTTGTGGGGGGGGCACACGTGTGTGGGTGTCTGTGCCTCTGAGGGTGAGATGACCCTGTGGGAGGTGTGCATGTAGGTGTGCTTGTGTGTGTAGGGGTGCGTGTGTTTGTGTGGGTGGGTGCGTGTATCTGGGTGTGTATGCCTGTGTGCGTGAGCATGGGGACATGTGAATGTGTGTGTGCTTGTGTTCATGTGTGTGGAAGAGTAGTGTGTGTGTACATGTGTGCCTGTGTTTTTGTGTGGGTATGAGTGGATGTGTATTGTACATGTGTGTGTGTGATTGTGAGTGTGCATGTGATTGTGGTGAGCTGCATGGGCAGGTATGTTTGTGTGTGCATATGAGGGACATGTGTGTGTATTTGTGTATGCGAGTAAGAGTGTGTGCCTGTGTGTGAGCGTGTGTGCAAGTGTACGTGCATGTGTTAGAATCTTGGCGTGTGAGAACACGAGTGTTTGTGGGCATGCGTACACATATGTGTGCTTGTGTGTGCGCATGTGGGTTTGTATGCATGAATGTGTGTGCCTGTGTGATACTTGTGTGTGTGAGGTATGTGGGGGGGGAAGTGTGTGTGTTTGTGTGTCTGCTTGTGTGAGGGGGGTGTTGTGTGTGGCCATGTGGCTTTGTGTGTGTGTGTGTGCATGCAAATCTTTGGGGGAGTGTGGTCATGTCCATGTGTTTGTGTGCCTGGTTCTGTGAGTGCTGGTGGGTGCGTGGGCATGTGTGCTGGTGTGCCTGTATCTGTGCATAAGTGTGTGGGTGCATGTGTGAGCCTGAGTGTGAACTTTGCACTTGCTCATGTGTGCACCTGTATGTGCATGTGTGTGTGTGTGTTTTGGAATGATTGTGTGTGTGATTGTGCGTACGTGTGTGTGCATGAGTGTCTGTATGCATGTGTGTTTGTGCATGCATGTGTTTTTGGATGTGCTTGTGTGTGTATGCACACATTGCTCGGGATCATATCCACAACCTTGTGCATACTAAACAAGTGTTCCACCACTGTCACGTCACCATCTCTGATGGCAGTTTCTAATTGTACATGGACAATTTACAATTTTATAAATTTGTTATTGTTCTGGGGGTTGAACCCAGGGACTCGCACCTGCATGCTCTGCACATGCTAGACCACTGAGCTGTGCCCCCAGCCCATTTTTTACTTTTTGAAGCAGGGTCCGGCTAAGTTACGCAGACTGCCTCTGGTCTTGAACTTGCGATCCTCCTGCCTCCGCCTCCAGAGCCGCTGAGATTACAGGCATGCTCCTGGCTCTAATTTTATAAATTTTTGTAGTTCAAAGTGATGTGATTTATGCATGTTTGTGGAATAATCATATCAGATGAATTAACATATCGATCACCTCAAATGTTAACATTGTGGCAATAAAATTTGACATTCACTCTCCTAACAAGTCTACAATGTGTAATTCTGTGTTGTTAATTATATTCGCCATGTTTTACAATGGGACTTATAAAAAAATTCCTCCTTACAGAGATTTTGTACCCCTTGACCAGGATCTCCTCATCTCACCACCACTGCCACCCCCAGCCTCTGTAGTCACCACCCTGCTTTTTGAGTTTGATTGTTTTTGATTCCATATGTAAGTGAGAACATGTGGTATTTGTCTTTCTGTGCCTGGTTTAATATTCTCCAGTTCCATCCAGGTTTTACAAATGGTGGAATTTCCATCTTTTTAAAGGCTAAGTTGTTGTTGTTGTTGTTAGGTGCTGTCGAGTGGGTATCTGACTCATAGCAATCCTCATAGGGTTTTCTATGGCTGACTGTTTTGGGATTGCCTTGGGAGTGGATTGCCAGGCCCTTCTCCCATTTTTGCCATGCTGGGAATTGAACTCAGGTCCTCAGAGACTGCAGCGCAGCACTCTACCCACTGAGCTAAATCCCAGCCCAAAGGCTAAGTAGTATTCAGTTTTGTACGTTGGTGTGTGTATGTATCTGTCTGTCTGTCTCACGTTTTCTTTGCTCATTCATCTGTTGATGAACACTTGTTTCCATACTTAGCTATAGTCATTCAATGAACATGGAAGTGCAGACATCTATTTGACAAACTGATTTCAATCGTTTGGTCATCATTCATAGTGGAATGGCTGAATCAAATGATAATTCTTTTTACCTTTTTGGGGAATTCATTCAGCTTTCCATACAGGCTATGCTAATTACATTCCCACCAACAGAGTGCAAGTCTTCCCTTCTCTCTGACACCTTGTCAACACTTTTTATCTTTGGTCTTCTTGATAAAAGCCATTCTGAGGCTGTGAGATTGTATCTCATTGTGGTTTTACTTTGCATTCCACAGTGAAACTGAGCCACAGAGAGATTCTGTAACTTGCCCAAGGTCACACAGTTTATAAGTATTGAAGCCAGAATTTGAATTCAAGTGATTGGTTCCAGAACTGGCATTCTTAAGCATGATATGGTCATCATCCCATAGCATCTAGAATAATGATAAGTACGTAGCATCTCACAAACCATAGTTCAAACTTATTAAGCATACATTTATTTTAAGCATTTGGTGTTTATTTTATAACTCCAGATAATCCTATTCATAGATCTATAATTTAAAATTCTATTGCCACCAGAATAACATAAATCACTCTGATTTTGTCTGATATCAAACACGTGGTGATTCAAGGATACAGGAAGCAGACATTCGGTCAATGGAAAATGTCAGAATACTCTGATTGAATGCTCCTTACAGCGGACCTAGAAATAAGAAATGAATCTTCCGAAACCATACGAAGGGGAAAGAATCTGCCTTGCTTTTCTCCGCTATAAAAACTAGCCATAAGATCACCATTAACGTGTAGCTGGTTCTGACAACCGATGATGAAGAAAACCCATACCAGGTCAATATAAATGGACTAGAAATCGCATGTAATTGTTCTAACAAGATAGAAACAAAGACCACTACAGGAAAAGTTTCCATCTTAAACAGAAATGGAACCCAAGGACATATAGAAAAATACTAAAATACTAAAAGATAGAGAAGACTGGGATGGGAAACTTAGATGGGAAGGGGGGGAGGGGGGAAACAGAGGAGAGTAAGGGGTAACCTATATGAATAATGCTTATCAAATTGCATATATGAAAATTGTCACAATGAAAAGCATGTCAAAATGAATCACATTATGATGTACATTAAAAATTTCTAATAAAAAAATGAAAAAAAAAAAAAGAAAAAAGAAAACCCATACCGTAGATTCAAAAGCATTTCTGAAGGACAATCACAGGAGAAAGGTTAGTGTGAGGACGCACTGTGTTTTTGTGAAAGTGGCAATTGTAAGTGGGAGACATGCTGTCTGTTATCACTAACGTCCAGATTCTCCTGGACTATGAAAATAGCTTCCTATGAGAAACCTTCAGGCAAGCTGTTGGGTCCCAGAAGTTACAATGTAAGTGAAAATACAGGAGGGCTGCCTTGCAGCAGGTCAGCCTCATTCTGTAGATCCAATCGCTTCTCATTTGGTTTTGCTTCCGCTTCTAAAGAGACGGGTGCTCTCCCGTTATCTGCTCCCGGCACAAAGCCCTCCCAAGTCGCTCTCTGCCTACTGCGCACTTCTATTCCCTCAAACTGTCCTCAGATAACCAGCTTGATCTTGTTAGATCGAGACGCTCTGCTCTAAAGGTTTTGGGCCCCCTTTGCCTGAAGGACTGAAGCCAGACTGTCCTTCTCGCAGTGACCTGGTTTCCTTATGTGCCCAAGTCACACATTCTGTGCCTGGCAGTTTCCTGACACAGGACGATTTATGTTTTCATACTTACTAGATTTTGTTTCTTTCCTTTTTTTCCTTCCACATTGATTGTTGTTGTTGTTGTTAGGTGCCATGGAGTCAGTATCCAACTCATACTGACCCTATGTACAATAGTCAAAACACTATTGTCAGTGCTTCTCTGCTGTTCGTAGGGTTTTCAATGGTGGAGTGATTTTTGGGAGTGGGTTGCTGGGTCCATCTCCCAAGCCTACAGCACCTGGTGTTCCCAGGCGGTCTCCCATCCAAGGACTAACCAGGCCTAACTCTGCTTAGCTTCTGAGATCTGATGGGTCAGATAGATAAATGAATACAGAACTTAGTCTACACTATCTTGTTTCTCTTTTTATCTTCTTTATCCCAACATGTAAGGAATTATACTTATCAAAAACTAACTCCCCCCCCCCGTTCTAAGGACTTCACGTGTGTTCACTCTTAAGAACAAACACATGAGAGAGCCAATATACAATCATAACAGACTTTGTAGAGTAGGAAAGTAAGATGCTGTGTGGCTGAACAGTTTGCCCAGCTCCCTGCAGGTGGTAAGTGGCAGAGCTGGGTTGGGAAGTTGAGTGGGCTAACCCTACATCTGCGCACTTGACCATTAACTCATTCTACCTCACTTTATTCAGGCTGGGATTTAGCTCAGTTGGTAGAGCACCACTCTGCAGTCTCTGAGGTCCCGAGTTTGATTCCTAGCACCACAAAAACGGGAGAAGGACATGGCAATCCACTCCTGAGGCAATCCTGAAACAATCAGCCATTGAAAACCCTATGAGGGTCTCTATGAGTCGGGCACAATTTGATAGCACCTAAGAACAACCACCTCATTTTATAGAGGATGTTGTTCTTGTCGTTATTGTTGCTGTTATTGTTAAGTGCCATCAAGTGGAGTCCAACCCATAGCATACAACAGAACAAAACACTCCTCAACTCTGTGCCAGGCACACGATCCTTTGTATGTTGAAGCCCATTGTTGCAGACACTGTGTCAATCCATCTAGTTGGGTTGTTGCAGACACTGTGTCAATCCATCTAGTTGGGGATCTTCCTTTTTTTTTTTCATTGACCCACCTCTCCCAAACATGATGTCCTTCTCCAGGGATTGATCTCTCCTGACCACATGTCCAAAGTATGTGAGACGCAGTGTAGCCATCCTTGCTTCCAAGGAACACTCTGGTTGCACTTCTTCTAGGACAGACCTGCTGGTTCTTTTGGCAGTCCATGGTATATTCAACATTTGTCTCCAGCACCATAATTCAAAAGCATCCATTCTTCTCCTGTCTCGCTCAGTCCATGTCCGTGTTTCACAAGCATACGGTGTAACTGAAAGTATCATGGCATGAGTCAGGTGCACCTTTGTCTTCAATGTGACATCTTTACTTTTCAGCACTTTAAAGAGGTCTTTTGCAACAGCTTTTCACAATGCAATGCATCTTTTGATTTCCTGACTGCTGCTTCCATGAGTGTTGATTGTAGAACCAAGTAAAGCAAAATGTTGGACAACCTCAATCTTTGCTCCATTTATCATGAAGTTGGTTACAGATCCAGTTGTAAGGATTTTTGTTTTCTTGATGTTAAGATGGACTCCATATTGAAGGCTGTGTTCCTTGATCTTTATTTATAGAGGTGGTTGTTGTTAGGTGGCGTCGAGTCAGTATCTGACTCATAGCGACCCTCATAGGGTTTTCAATGGCTAGCTGTTTCAGGATTGCCTTGGGAGTGGATTGCCGGGCCCTTCTCCCACTTTTGCGGTGCTGGGAATTGAACTCGGGTCCCCAGAGACTGCAGCGCAGTGCTCTACCAATTGAGCTAAATCCCAGCCCTTGTAGGCAATGTGGACAAGTCAATGATACAAATTAGCCTGTGGGCAATTTCCCAGCTGAGGGAGCTTTTGCCAGCCACCCAGTATTCCTAGCATCAGGCCCACTATCACTATAGAGAAACAATAACTTAATCTACAGCAATCTGAGGGAATTAAATAAGACAGCGTATAACATCTTTGGTACAATGTCCTGTGTGTTTTAAACATGCAGCTCATGAAATCTCTTGTGTAATTGCATTTTCTTAATTATGAGATAAACTTTTTTTCTATTTTAATGTTTCTGAAATTGAATGTAAGACATCTTTTACTTAGTTGCTAAGTAACTCAGTGGCTATTTCTTATTCCCTCCCTCAAAAGGCTTCTATTAATTCAGCATCTGATTTTAAAATCAATGTCCACTTAAACATCAAGAAAATATTATTTGTTTACTAAAGAAAATTTTACTGTCTTCTCTTCTTTTTCTGATCCTCACTACCTATGATATCAGCGTGAGTCTCTCTCATCCTTCTAAAAACTTTGCAGAACAAATCTTTAAACTCCTTGCCTAACTTTAATGGTTATGTTTTCTGGTTTTTCTTGACATCCCTCACTGAAAGTGATTATAAACTTCTGATGGCACAAAATTTGCTTCCTGCCCCCTCCAATGCTTGGGATGAAACTGAGGGCCTTCCGCATGCTAGGCAGGTGCTCTGACCCTGAACCTCACCCCTAGCCCCACCTTTTTGGTTTGTACTGGTTAACGATCCACACTCTACCTCACCACTCCTGTGTCTAACCCTGTACATGTGGCATTCCATACTGAGCCTGTTCTTTAATATTCACTGAATGAAATTAATAAAACCACCAAGCTGCCCAATGCAGACGACAACAAATGCACTCCATCCCACACGTCTTCACGGAAGAAGCACAGAAGGAAGATGAGCTACTTCTGACATAATAGGGATGACTGGAGCCATGTGGAGCTCATTTTCATGCTTGGCTGTCACTCAAAAGTGGGGATCCTGTAAGAGGAAGCGCTAAATTATGGAAAACGGCAGTCAATCCATACTGACTCTTTAAGTTCACACCAGATCCTAAGTGAAAATTATGCACACAATCTTATTTCTTTGATAGGCTGGAAAGAAGAGCGGAAAGGCACTTCCCCAAATGGGAGCAATGATGGATGTGTCTTCTCACAAATGTGGTGCTGACATTCATTCCAATATGATAGGGCGGTTTCTGAGGCCTGGCAAACAGCTGGTGCTCATGTTGTCTGACTGGCTTAAGCAGAGTTAATTCTTTTTGATAGAGAACTCTCCCATAACAGATGGTTCGCAAGTCTCTGTCTGTTTAATAATCAAGCTTCTTCATCCAGGATGTCATTATTTTGGAAAGTAACTTCTAGCAACGTACCTTCTTTATGTCTTGATAACATCATGTCAAATGGAATTCTTTTTTTTTTTTATGTTGAAGTTCACATGTTACAGACTAAAATGTATACTTCTATGTGAAGGTAGATGGTTGTGAAGTAATCATTATTAAATAATAACTACTGACTGCTGCTGCCTGGATAGAAGAAATTTTAAGAGCCACCAAGCTAAAATGAGATATGAAGTGTTGTGGTCATATGAATATTCATATCCATAGTAAAGTAATTAAATAATGATTCATTTCATATCCTGGGAGAAGTTTCTTTCACTATAAATTTTCAGACTTCAGCTCTGAATTAATATCTTAAAACTGCTATGGAATGAGCAAAACATGATAACAACAATTCATTAACTTAAAGACTGCATGTGCTGAGACTTTACAATATTAATTAATTAATAGCAAGGTATTAACAAACAGCCTTAATGAGCTCAGGTAAAATATAATTACTTAAATGGCTCTTTAAATTCATAAACATTTATTCTACTTAGTGTCATGTAAAAATGCTATTTATGATCATATTCCTTCATTTCTCAGTAGGTCTCATCTGACACATTTTATATGCAGAAGTGATTCATTTGTATCTGACATGATGCAGATTTCTCATCCACTACTTCCATTTAAATGTCCCTCCTCCATCAATCAGGGCAAAAAACACAGGAGAAAAGCAGCACACATTTGTGAAATTAGGAATGAAATATCGTTTGTAATTTAATTTTGACAGTTTTAAAAAAGCATTTTTAAAATACACCAGTTGATGGTCGAGGATACTGATTTATTGTGAGGCATCATCATCCAATAGATAGTGCTTGCAATCAGAAATTCTGACTTCTACCTCAGATAACAATAAAAGGAAAGAAACCAGATTTTCTGGTCCTCATTTTCCACAACTACACAAATGAAATTTACCTGATTGATTTCAATATTGTCAATTTCCAACATCTTCTGATTCAAAATCGAATTATTTTGTTTTCTACCAGACTCCCTTTTTCTCTCCCTTTAGATAGATAGGTAGGTAGATAACAGATAGATCACAGATTGGATAATTGATAGGTAACAGATCTGGCGAGAGGGATGACAGACTCTTGAGAGATAGAAAGATAGGTAGGGATTTAGAGATAAATATAGGTATATTCCAGCTGGAATTTAGCTCAGTTGGTAGAGCGCTGAGCTGTAGTCTCTGAGGTCCCGAGTTCAATTCCCAGCACCACAAAAATGGGAGAAGGGCCTGGCAATCCACTCCCAAGGCAATCCGGAAATGGTCAGCCATTGCAAACTCTATAAGGGTCTCTATGAGTCGGATAGGCTATGATTTAGCTCAGTTGGTAGAGCGCTGTGCTGTAGTCTCTGAGGTCCTGTGTTCACTTCCCAGCACCGCAAAAATGGGAGAAGGACCTGGCAATCCACTCCCAAGGCAATCCCGAAACAGTCTGCCATTGAAAACCCTATGAGGGACGCTATGAGTCAGATACCGACTTGACCGCAACTAACAACAACAACGAGTCAGATACCGACTCCAGGGCACCTAACAACAACAACAACAACAACATAGGTATATTCACATATTCTTTCTAATAGAGAGAGAACTGTTGAAGGCCATTCTACCTGGCCTTAAAGACATTTCTGACTGAATATATATAACTCTAAAAAGATTCACAATGTTTTAAAACAAAGAAATAAACAAAACCTTATTTGGGAAGGAAGGAAAAAAAAACCCAACTGATATCTAAGAAGGATGGAAGGAAGCCACCAAGGGAAGAAGATACAGATCTTCTATTTAAAAGATTCATTTTTAAAGAGAAATCTATTAACTCAATTATTCTTCAAGTGCTTAACAATTTAGGATTTTTATGTTATTAGCATATATATATGAGCATGCTATTAGCATATATATAGCATACACACACACACATATGAGTTGAAAAATGTCAGGGGCCAATTTCTGTTTTGTCTGCACTGGTGGCCGGGCAGGAACAAGGCCATGTTGTCTGAACTCCACAGAGCAGTGTAAAAGGATATTGATTGATGTCCCTGTCTATGTTCCCATACATATGCAAATTATGTTTGCATGAATATGAGTGTTTGCTAGATAAAAAGGAAACATTTCCTTTGTCATGCATAATAGTATCATAATGAACATTAATATTCTATAGATTTAAATGTAAATTACGCACACTTATTAAAATTTATGATGGGCTGCGCTGAGTGTGTCCTTTGCCTCTGAGTCTCAGACTGTGCTGCTACCCACATGAACAACATCAGGAAGCACATAGAGGAGCCTCCGCCTCTGTTACTATGGCGACCAGCAGGCATATTTTAAAGGAGCAACCATCGTGTAGGCAAAAATTTAAAATATGATTTACACGTCCTGTAGGATTGTTGAGAATTGGGCACCACATTTTAAAAAAATTATTTTAAGGCATAGGCAATTACTTTTCTCAAGGAAAACATGCCTAATTTCAAAAGTACAGACAAATAAATTGAGTTATTAGCAATAGTAAACCCAAACTTGTGTTTTCTTCTAAAAATATCCAAATCATTATTAAGTAAATAGCCTCTGGAGAGAGCCAGATTTGGTTCAGATCATTAGCTCTGCCAGTTGCTTGATGTTTACCATCATCTGTAACATATAAGTTGTCTGAATGAAGATTTGGAATAAGTGCCTATATTTGTCTTGAGTGTGCTAACCAAAGTTGTTTTTAGAATAAAGACACAGAGCAATACATTGACAAATTCATTTATTTAATTTGAAGTGTCATGATTAACTTCTTAAAGAGAAGTTTCTTTTCAGGTGGTGAATCATGGTATTGTCTTGACACAGATGTCTTCCTAGGCTACACTTTCACTATTGCATTTACTTCCTTTTTCAGCAAATATTAACGGTGAATAACAGGCACTGTGCTAGGCTCTCAGAGGCAATGGAGTAAGAGTAGATAAAGAAAAAGGACCCAAGAGTAGCCTTGAAAATCTCGAATATTCAGACCTTGGGGAGAGAAGAGCAATTGAGCAAAAGGGGCTAAGAAACATCAACTTTGTAAGGTACATCAAAAATAGGAAAATGTTGTCATAATGAAAATAGGACAGCAAAAGCAGAGAAAACAGCACATCTTCAGTAGCCAGAGGTATGGAACGTGGGTAATTCATAGTGCACAGTGAAAATAGAAAATGAATACCCTGGATTTGGAAACACGGATGTTCCTGATGATACTGATAAAAGCAATTTTAGTGGCAATATTATTGCAGAAGCTGGAATGGAGTGAGTTGAAGAGTAAGTTGTATATTTTTTTAAATTAAAAACATTTCAGCCTGGTGCGGTGTTGCATATCTGTAATCCCAGCACTCAGGACACTGAGGCAGGAGGATCTTGAGCTAAAGTGACCCTGAGCTACATAGTAAGCCCCTGTCCTGAAAAAACTCATTTAACTTTTATTTGCTTTCAATGAAATATACTCATCTTAATTGTACAATTTGATGTTTTGTCAGATGTATGCACTGATGATACAGAACATTTCTAGGGCCACCTAAAGAACAGCCTGACTGCTCTTCCTTCCTTCCATGTTTCTTTCTTTCCCTTTCTTTCTTTCCTTCCTTCCTTTCTTCTTTCTTTCTTTCTTTCCTTCCTTCCTCCCTTCCATCTCTTTCTTTCCTTCCTTCCTTCCATCTCTTTCTTTCTTTCCTTCCTTCCTTCCTTCCTTTCTTTCTTTCTTTCTTTCTTTCTCCCTTCCTTCCTTCCGCTCGCTCGCTCTCCCTCTCTCTCTCTCTCTCTCTCTCTCTCTCCCCTTCTCTCTCCTCTCGCCAGTACTGGGGGTTGAATCCAGGGCCTTGAGCATGCTAGGAAAATACTTTACCATTGAGCAGCATGACCAGCCCCTTTTGAAATTTTTAAATTTGGATATAAGATCTGTCTAAGTTGCCCAGGCTGCCTCTAGCCTCAAACTTGAGATCTTCCTGCCTCAGCCTCCCAAGCTGCTGAAAATACAGGCATGCACCTTGGGGTCCAGCTCTCTCTGTGCATTTTCATACTCCTTCCTTCCCTTTACCTCATCCCCAGCCAACCACGGGCCTGCTCTTTATCACTATAGAGAAGTTTGCATCTTCTAGAATTTTATACTAATAGGATCCTCCAGTATGTACTCTTTTGTTTATGGTTTCCTTCAGTTTACCTTGATTCTGGGGCTCATCCATGCTACTGTGTGTGGTCATCTATTACTTTTTATTGCTGAAAGATATTCCACGTTATCATTATACCATGTCATACCACATCTATTCATTCACCTAATGATAGACATTTTGATAATTTCCAGGTTTTTTGCTATTATTGATTAATCTGTGAACATCCATGGAAAAGTCTATGTGAGACCATAGGTCTCCAGTTCCAATGGGTAAATACTTTGGAGCAGAATTGCTAGCTTGTGTGTTACAAATATATTTAATATTGTAAGCAATTGTTTTTTTTTAAAGTGTCTGTGTCCTTTTGTAATTATATTGGACATTTATAGGAGTTCCAGTTACTCTATAATTGATATTGTGGAAATTATTAATTTTGTGCATTCTGAAGAATAAAATCTGTTGTAATATTTTCATTGTGACTTTAATTTTCATGACTAGATCAAATTACTAATGATGTTTATCATCTTTTTGTGTTCTCATTGGCCATTTATAATTCTTCTGTGAAGTGCCTAAACAAGTATTAAAGGTTGAGTCATAACCCCCTCAATTAAAAAATTTGACATTTTAATCCCTAGTACCAGGAGTTCAATCCTGCAAAAAATTGGGTTAAAATTCATGTGTTGGTTCAATGGGTTAAAATTTAGAGGATTCAGGTTTAAAACTTTTATGCTGTGTGAGTCAGGCACAGTGGCTTACTTCTGTATCCATTATACAGAACAGAAATTTGCTTATAACGTATCCTTATATGGTTAAATTGCCTGTTTCCCTATCTGTGTTCTTTGGCATCATTTTCCAAATGAATTTGTTACACTTTAATTAACTAATTAATTTGTTTGTTTTTTTGCTGTACTTGGAGGCTGAACCCAGGGCTTTGCACACACTTTGAAAGTGCTCTACGTCTGGGCTGCGCCCCAGGCCATTTGTATTTTTTATTTTGAGTCAGGGTTTCGCTAAGTTACACAAGCTGCCTCTGGCCTCGAAGTCATCATTGTCCTGCCTCAGCCTCCTGAGTCACTGGAATTACAGGCGTGCACCACCATGCCCTGTAATTTGTTGCACTTTAAACCTTATCTCAAAGTTTGTTTCTAGGGGAATGTGAACTATGTTAATAACCCAAGTGTCACTTAACAAGAGGGACTTTTTTTTTTCTTTTGCTGTACTGGGGGTTGAACTCAGGGCCTTGCGCTTACATGCTTTGCAAGTGCCGAACCACTGAGCTGCATGCCCTGCCCACGTTTTTGAGATAGAATCTGCCAAATTATGCAGACTGCTTCTGGTCTTGAACTTGTGATCCTTCTGCCTCTGCCTCCTGAGCTGCTGGGATCACAGGTGTGTGCCACTGTGCCCGGCTAATAGGCATTCTAAGGCATTCTAAGGCATTCTAAGCAATGCCTTGTTAGGTGATTTCATCATTTCACAGTCATAGTGCACTCACACAAACTAAGACACCCACGACATCCCCAGGCAATATAATCTTGTTTGTTTGTTGTTAGGTGCTGTTGAGTTGGGTCCAACTCATAGCGACCCTCATAGGGTTTTCATTGGCTGATTATTTTGGGATTGCTTCAGGAGTGGACTGTCATGTCCTTCTCCTGCTTTGTGGCGCTGGGGATTGAACCCAGGATCTCAGAGATGGCAGAGCAGCGCTCTCTCAACTGAACTAAATATCATCAGGACTACACTTGGATAGGTCTCCACAGTTGGTGAAAAGTCCATGCAGGGTGGGGCTGTATATCCTTTGGGAAGGAGAGAAAGACACAGGCTTCCTGGATCACTGGGCTCCTAAAAACATCCCCAATGGACCAATGCCCTGAATGTTTTAGGCTTTTTGTGCTGGCACAAATATGTCTTACCAGACATCCGAAGTACTCACCAATTCCTGATCACCAAAACTGATTAATCACCCCGTCATCCCATACAATAAAGCACTCTTTGTTAGCTACACCCAACAGGAGGTGACTACATGCCAGCTGTCCTGTAATGAGTGGAGGCTGTGCAAAATATCTGGCAATCTGCAGAGCACCTCAACGTTGGGCCCAGCACAGGAGCCGACACACGGAGGTTCTTTCTTTCTTTCTTTCTTTTTTTAATTTGGAAATTTTTAATGTACACCTTAATATGCTTCATTCTGACATGCTTTTCACTGTGACATTTCCATATATGCATTGTGTTGTACATTATTCACATAGGTCCCCCTTACCCTCTTGTGCACTTCCTCCCCCTGTCCCACCCCCAGACCCCCCTACCAAAGACTTCTCTTCCATTTGCTTGTATGGTAATATTTTTCTATATATCCTTGGGTTCAAATTCTGTTTAAGGTAGAAACTTTTTCTGTAGTGAACTTTCTTTTTACATTGTTAGTACCATTATATGAATTTTGTAGTCCATCTATAATACCATTCTTAGATTTTTAAAAATTATGTTCTGACTTCTGCATAGGATTTTTTCCTTCTTATAATTTTGATTCAGCTCCCACATATGAGTGAGAACATGTGGTATTTCTGAGCTTGCGTTTGTTCACTTAAAATAATATTCTCCATTTCCATCCATTTTGCTGCAAATGACATTTCATTTTTTTGATTGCTGAGTAGTATTCCATTGTGTATATGTGCCATAGTTTTTTTATCCATTCTTCTATTGATGGACACTTTGGTTGATTCCATATCCTTGCTAAAAGTTAGCTTGCTAACTTTTGGTAGTGGGTTGCCAGGTCTGTCTCCCAAGCTAACTTCCATATCCATATCTTGCTAAATTCCATATCCTTGTGAAAAGTGCTGCATTGAACATGGAGATGCAGGTGTCTCTGTGGTATGATGACACATCTCCCTTTGGGTATATTCTTAATAGTGTTATAGCAGGGTCATATGGTAGATCTATTTTTAGTTTTTTAATATACCTCCATATTGATTTCCACAGTGGTTGGACCAATTTACAGCTCCAGAAGCAATGTAAGAGTGTTCCCTTTTCTCTGCAACCTCGCCAGCATTTGCTGTTATTTGTTTTACTGATCTTGGCCATTCTTACTGGTATAAGGTGAAATCTCAGAGTTGTTTTAATTTGCATTTCCCTAATGGCTATGGATATTGAGCATTTTTTTATTGTTTCATGGCTTTACAGACCTCTTCACTTGAGAACTGTCTATTCAGTTCCTTTGCCCATTTGTGTATTGGGTTATTCTATTCTATTTAACATAGTAATTGAAGTCCTCTTAAGGGCAATCAGACAAGATAAAGAAATCAAAGGGATACAGATTGGCAATGAAGAGGTCAAATTATCCTTATTTGCAGATGATATGATTCCATACCTAAAAGACCCCAAAACCTCATCCAGAAAACTTTTAGATCTAATCAACTCCTTCAGCAAAGTGGCAGGATATAAAATCAACACACAAAAATCAATAGCTTTTCTTTACATCATCTGTAAACAAGAATAGAAGGAAATTTCAGAAAAAATACCTTTCACCATAGTCCACCAGAAAATTAAATACATTGGAATAATCTAACCAAAGACCCTTCAGACCTCTACAATGAAATTTTCAAAACATTAAAAAAAGAAATAGCAGAGGACACTAAAAAATGGAAGGACCTTCCCTGCACCTGGATAGGGAGAATCAATATAGTAAAAATGGCTATCCTACCAAAAGCAATTTATAGATTTAATGCAATCCCCACTAAAATTCCATGGACTGAGTTTGCAGAAATAGAAAAAAATGATCCAAAAATTCATATGGAATCACAAAAGACCACTTATAGCCAAAACACTCTTAAGCTGCAAAACTAATGCAGGTGGAATCACTATGCCTGACTTCAAGCTATACTACAGGGCAGGGGTGGCAAAAACAACTTGGTACTGGCACAAAAATAGGCCCAAAGACATGTGGAACAGAATAGAAGATCCAGAAATACCTCAACACACCTATAGCCACCTTATTTTCAACAAAGGAGCAAAACAAGTAAACTGGAAAAAGGCTAGCCTTTTCAATAAATGGTGCTGGGAAACATGGATATCCACTTGCAGAAAAATGAAAACTGCCCCACATCTCTCAATATGCATGAGAGTTAACTTAAAATGGATAAAAGATCTCAACATAAAACCAGAAACTTTAAAACTTATAGAAGACAAGATAGGTAATACACTCCAACTTATAGGAATAGGAAAGTATTTCCTTAATAGGATTCCAATTGCTCAAGAAATTGCAACAAGAATAGGTGAATGGGATTACATGAAACTAAAAAGCTCTGTAGAGCAAAGGAGACAATTAACAGAGTCAAGGAAACCCCCACTGAATGGGAAAAAATTTTGGTATCCTATACATCAGACAGGGGCTGGGATTTAGCTCAGTTGGTAGAGCGCCACTCTGCAGTCTCTGAGGTCCCAGGTTCGATTCCCAGGACCACAAAAATGGGAGAAGTCCATGGCAAGCCACTCCCGAGGCAATCTCGAAACAATCATTGAAAACCCTATGAGGGTTGCTATGAGTCGGACACGCTTCGATGGCACCTAACAACAACAACAACAACATACATCAGACAAAGGCCTAATTACCAGAATTTATAAAGAACCTAAGAAAAAAAAAGGCCACTCTTTGTTACTGTATCCTGAAGAGGCCCAGGCCCTCCTAGGGAAGCCTTGCCTTATCAACGGTGACAGGCAGCAGGACAAGAGCAGGATGGGACTAAAGGTGGGAGACTGGGGTGGGACACAGGGAGACTACAATACACCACAGAAGTCTTTGTGCCACAAGCAATAACTATTTCTGGAATTTAGTCTTGTTTTTGGTGTTTGTTTTTCTGTGCTAGGCATGGAACCCTTGTACACGCTGGGCAAGTGTTCTGCCACTGAGCTGTGGCCCCAGCCATGGTCTTACTTCATTTTTAAAGCACAGTTTGAAGTGGGTTTTCTGCTACTTATACGATAAATTATTGTTGCTGGTTTATTACCCAAGCCAAAGTCTGAAAAATCATCCTGTCTCTCTCCCTCCCTCTCTCTGTCTCTCTCTGTCTCTCTGGCTCTCTCTCTGCCCAAATACTGCCAATTATAGCTTCTAAATGATTCAGCAATTCACTCTCTCCCTCACAGCCATACCCATATTGTGCTATTTAAGGCCTTCATTATCTTTGTCTGAGTTACTTTAGCTGCCTCTGCACTGATCTTGCAGTTTCTAGTCTTAGGTTTCTCCTACACACATTGCTTCCATCCAGACTGGACCGTGTAATTCCCCTCCTTAAAATTCCTCCACTTCTCTCCATCTTAACAAAATAACGTGGCATGACGTCATGATTGGGTGGATTGGATCGGCTGCTTCCTTTCCTTCATCTCTCAACACTGCCGCCTTGTCTGCAGTTTCTGCACTATCAAGTGGCACATCATGTTCCTCTTACTTTTCTATAAACTTTTATGTATAATTTTCTCCTTCCTGGCTAATGTCCATCCACATATCAAGTCACAGCTCAGGCATCAGCTCCTTCTGGGAGTTTTCTACAAACCCTGGGTGAATTTGCCCTGTGATACCACAAGAGTTTGTGACCATCTCCATTGTGTTAGTCAGCTTTCCTTTACTGTAACAAAATACCTGACATAGTCATTGTATAAAGAGAAAAGGTTTGTTTTGGCTCATGATTTAGGAGGTTTCAATCCACTGCTGGCTGCTCCCATTGCTTTGGATCTGCAGCGGAGCAGTGTATCATAGCAGGGCACCATGTGGTGGAAAAACTGTTCACCTCATACCTGAGCTGCAAACAAGAGGAAAGGACTGGGCTCCCAACATCCCCTCAAGTGCGCTTCCCAGTGAATTGAAGATCTCCCATCAGGCCCCTCTCCTCACAGCCTCCACCACCTCCCAGTGGCTCCGCCTTAGGTATCAAGCCTTCAACACGTGGACCTATGGGTGACATTCCAGATCCAGACCACGGGAGCAATCATTTCATTTACTATTGTTGTTGTTGTTGTTAGGTGCTGTGGAGTCAGTGTCCTACTGATAGAGACCCTGTGTACAACAGGCGAAATGCTATTGTCAGTGCTTCTCTGCTGCTCATAGGGTTTTCAATGGTGGATTGATTTTTGGGAGTGGGTTGCCAGGTCCTTCTCCCAAGCCTACAGCACCTGGTGTTCCCAGGCGGTCTCCCATCCAGGTACTAACCAGGCCCGACCCTGCTTAGCTTCCGAGATCTGAAGGGATCAGATGCCACCAGACTATGGCTGCAGGCTCATTTACTATACTGGGTTATAATTATGTTTACTCCTTTACCAACCATACCATCCCCCAAACTCCTGAGGTAGAAATTGTCTCCCAAAGTTAGGCATACATTAGGCATACAGTAGATGTTCATTAAATATTTGCTAAACGAATACACATATGATCATTTACATAAATTAAAAAAATGCCTTAAAATAGAGGAGTCCCCAAATATGTATTGAGCAATATCAGCCTTACTGTATTAGTGACTGACATCTAAAAGACTCTTTTGAATATAGTAAAATACTTCTGAATTGATGTTTGCTAAAACCATTTTTAGCTGTATTAATTTATGGACATAATTGTTGTGGAAGCATCAATTAAAAATGAAATTATTCCGGGATGTAGCTGAGTAAGGATATAGCTCAGTATTAGAGTATTTTTTTTAGCATGAGCAAGGATCTAAGTCCTATCCAAATACTGCAAAGTAAATAGATAAGTTAATTAATTGATTTGAATAAAAAATGGAAATTATTATTATATCATGATTCCACTAGAAAGGCAATTCTTGAAGACACAACATGTAACAACCATGAAAATTGGGATCATTTCTGTTTTATTACCCCACCACCTTCACCTGCACCTCCGCTGCAGATCCAAAGCAATGGGAGCAGCCAGCAGTGGACTGAAACCTCCTAAATCATGAGCCAAAACCCACCTTCAGATAGCCAATGCAAAAACTGTTAGCCTGTTTGTGATCAAACAATATTTTTCATCAAATATTAGGTTATATTGACATGAACAGGAAAATAGCAAAAATTTATTGGCTTGAAAGGTCAAGTGTTAAGAGGCCAATCTCGTGATTCCATCAATAATCTAATGGATTCCACATATGAATTTTATCTCCTTAAGTCATTATGCTTCCTATTATCACACGCACACCAATGTAGGGGAAAAGAGTGTATCACTTAATTTTTTTGATGGTTTTTTGGGGTTTAGCTCAGTTGATAGAGTGCTGCTCTGTGCTCTCCCCGGCCCTGGGCCCGATGTCCAGCACCGCAAAAATGGAAGAAGGACCTGGCAGCCCAATCTCAAAATAATCAGCCGTTGAAAATCCTGGAAATGAGTAGCAGAGAAGCACTGAGTCCTGTCAGGCTGGGACAGTGTCTAGGAGTGTTCTGTTCTGTTAAACACAGGATCGCTATGAGTCGGACCCGACTCAACTGCACCCAACCACAACAACAAACACATTCTACTTCAAAATGTATATTAACATATCCACCAAAATCTGAAAACAAAACAGTTTCTAATTTTGTCTTTTTTTTTTTTTTTTTTTTGTAGTACTGGGGAGTTGACCCCAGGGCTTCACGCATACTTTGTAAGTGCTTTACCACTGAGTTGCACCCTCAGCACATTTTTTCAATACTTTTTTATCTTGAGACAAGTTCTTGTTAAGTTATATAGGCTGCCTCTCCCTTCAAATCCTTGATCCTCCTGCCTCTGCCTCCCAAGTCACTGGGATCACAGGCATGTGCCACTGCACTGGCCAACATTTTATTTTTAAATGTTAGTTAAAGAAATACTATTGCTGGAGCCAGGCATGGTGGCGCACGCCTGTAATCCCAGCGGCTCGGGAGGCGGAGGCAGGAGGATCGCAAGTTCGAGACCAGAGGCAGTGTGCGTAATTTAGCGAGACCCTGTCTCAAAAAGTAAAAACAAAAATGGGCTGAGGTGCAGCTCAGTGGTACAGCACTTGCAGAGCATGCAGGCGCAAGGCCCTGGGTTCAACCCCCAGTACTGGGAAAAAAAAAAAAAGAAATACTATTGCTCATAATATGTGCATTAAGAAACCAATAAACACTGCAATGCAGTGAGTTCATACTTTTTACTAAAATATTTCCTAATAAGTGAAGTTAATTGCTAACATCATATAATAAGATTTACATGACCAAAATTTAATTCTTGCTCTATATGTTTTGCCAGACTGTGGTTTCTATCTGGAGAGTTTATCAGAAAGAAGAAAAATGTATTGTTGTCGATTAGCCACTAGAGGGATCATTTTTCTGAAAGGATTATTTTATGTAAATGCAACTGTTAAACAAGAACTTTTTGAGTGCCTGCTAGGTTGGTGACCCAAAACTGAAACAAAGAGAGATGTTCAGTTTCTTACATGTTAACAGTTCAATGAGAGACCACACTCATAATTACATTTTTATAATAAAATGCATAAGTTGTACAAAAGAGAAATTAAAAAACAGAAACACAATTAAAAGAAGTCCTTCTGTGTATTTGATCAAATAAATCCTGAGATCAGAATTTCTAGAATTTTCCAAGAGGTGTTGGAAAATCAATGTTGGTTTTCTGTTACCAGAAGGCAAGCACCCCAGTTCTTAGTTTTGGCTTCAAAATGCATTGGAAAATCAATATTGGTTTTCTGTTACCAGAGGCAAGCACCTCAGTTCTTAGTTTTGGTTTCAAAATGAAATGTGCCTTCTAGCAAACCTTAATATTAGGCATTGACTGTGGTCCAATGACAGGCTAATGAATGCTGGGCATGGGTGTGGTACAAGAATCAAGCCGTGAATAAAGGATCTCACTCTGACGGAGCTTGCCCGTGTCTAGGAAGAGGCAGGCAGGTGGACAAGCCACTGAAATACAATGTGCCAAGCCCCATTCAGAAAACGTGCTGGCCCCAGAGGAACATAGAGAGGAGACACCATGACTGGGCGAAGACTTGTTGTCACCAGAGGGATGGACTTCTAAGCAGAGATACCGAGGCTGCAGAGCAGCTATTCAGGTAGATATGGAATGGGAGAAAATTCTGATCAGAAAAAAAAATAATGAATGTGTTAATAGCCAGGGCAAGAAAGAGAAGAAGTAATGGATGGAGTTAGAAAAAAGATAAGCAGTGTTAGATTATTTCTGGCTCTTGGTGGCTCAACATGGGAAGCAGTGACACTCCGGGCAGGGAGGTAACAGGATTTGGTAGCCTGATCTAGGGTTGAAACTTCATTTAGAGTCCAGGAGGAAGAAAGATGACGTCATTCCAGAGATGTTTCAGAAAGATAACTCCACTTACAGGTTGGAGAATGCACTAGAGCCTGCCAGGAAGGATTATTCAGGGTTTTCGAATGAAGAGATGATAAATGTCTGTGGAGATAAATAGGTTTGACCTGATTTACACATTATAGCAACAGACACGTGTATTGAAACATTATATTGCATCTCATGGACAAGTTCAATTTTTGTTATTATGTATATTTTTTAACATTCAAAGGAAGGGCAGCAGATGGTTTTTGGGCCCCTAGAAAGCCCACAAGGGAACGAGAGATTGCCCCTCTGCTCTACAAATCTGGTGTTTGGGCTCTTTCTGCGTCTCCCCAATAGATTGGACAATGGCCCTGACCATCCAGTCTCTTGCTTAGTAGCACAGCCTCATGTGGGGTGACTGACGGGTTGCTCCAATCCTATGTCCTGCTTCTGACCTCAGGGCGCTTGCCCCCACAGCTGGCCCCAGCCCCTGCCCCCCGCAGCTTGACTGGGAGATAGTAGATGGCCTGGCTGTTTCCCCCCTTGCCTCTCCTCTCACAGGCTGCCTCTGGCTCCCCTAGGAGGAGAAAAGGCTGATTTGTCTTGCAATAGGGAATGTATGCCTTCTGACATGGCAGAGGCCCAAAAAAGAGCTTTTCTCTGCTTGCGCTGGGGCGCCCCTCATGCACACTGCCCCTCCCAGCTCTCCCAGGCTTGCTGTTTCCTAACGCAGGCAATGCACTGTTGGCTAATCCGTTCCTTACAGTTGCCACCCAGCTCTGGTCCCAGTGGTGCTCACAGAGGAGCGGTAGCTGGTGCCGCGTTCCTTCCCCATGACTCATGCCTGGCCCCATTCCAGGCATTGCCTCGGGCTTTGGGAAGCATTCCACTTCTCTTGCCCACCGAGTGCTCTAGGGGCTGGTCACTCCCCTGGCAGCTGCAAGCTTCCCTCTGATGGTCAAGCAACCTCCAATACTAGACTCCGACTCTTCTGCGGAAGAGTCCATCACCAGGGATTCTACCCACCCTGGAGCCCAAGTCCCAGGGATCACAAAGTCCCAAGGACTTGGTCACTGTGTTCAGAGACAAGGCCTGAGCTTATGCAGGTTAACAGCACCGAGCCGGGTGCAGAGAGAGAGAGAGAGACAGACAGAGACAGAGAGACAGAGAGACAGAGACAGTGTGTTAGTTCTACGTGTCCAGCAAGCCCACGAGCCCCTCATTCTCTACAAAACGACTGTTGTAAATCACTCGCTTCCGAGGGTTCCTATGCCTTGTCCTTCGCATTGCAGCCTGGACATGAACTCTAAGAAAACAGGAAGTCTCATCATACCTAAGAACCACCTCCAAAGGAGACAAGTTGCAGGAACCCAGGAGCGCACGTTTAGCATGGTTCTCAAGTTCCTGCAGCTCCAATCCACGCATAAAACCAAGATCTCACCTGGTGTGGTGGTTCATGCCTGTTATCCCAGTGATGTGGGAGGTGGAGGGCCGAGGATCTCCAGCTGGAGGCCAGGGGCAGCCTGTGTAACTTAAAAAGCACGTGCCTCAACATAGAATAATAAAAGATGGGCTCAGGGTGCAGCCTAGGGGTAGAGCACTTGCAAAGTGTGCGTGAGGCCCTAAGTTCAACCCCGAGTACCGCAAAACAACAACAGCAACAACAAAACCCCCAACCAACCAACCAACCAAACAAAAAACATGAGCATCCAATTGAATTGTGAAATTAGTGATTCTGGACTGAATTCTCCAGAGTGTCTGTTTCAATTCTATACCCAATAATTTTATCAATAGTGTAACTTTTAAAGAGTCTGTGTAACATCCACCTGAATACCCACATAGATCAAGAAACCCTACATCTCAAAGCTGACCAAACCAGTTCTCTAGTTCTAATTGTCAGAAAGCTTGGACTTGTATTAACTCAAAATTCACCTGCATGCAAACTTCACCCTAGTTTTTGAATTTATCTTCCTTCAAAAACTCATAAACTGACCTGAACGTGGTTTGACTACCTGGAAGAGTAAAAGTATCATTGGAGTTGCTTGAAAATCAGAGCAAAGATTGAGTTATAAAGTACATTTTTCTATATTGTTGTTGTTTTTAGATGCTGTCACATCGGACCCTGAAAACAGCAGAATAAAACACTACCCAACACTGTGCCGTGCACATGATCTTTTTATATTTGAGTCCAGTGTTGCTGCTGCTATACTAATTCTCATTCAGAGTCCTGCCACGTCAGCCAAAGGAGGTCCCAGGAGCTTTACTCCATTCTTGTCATTCAGATTGACTCTACTTTGAGGAGGCAACTCTTCCCCAGTCATTTATTGGATGCCTTCCAGCCTGGGGGGCTCATTTTCTGGCACTATATTTGACAGTGCTTCTCTGCTATTCATAGGGTTTTCCATGGCTCATTGTTTTGGGAGTGCCGGGTCCTTCTCCCTAGTCTGTCTTAGTCTGGAAGCTCAGCTGAAACCTGTCCACCATTGGTGGCCCTGCTGATGTCTGAAGTACTAGTGGCATAGATTTCAGCATCACAGCAGCATGCAAGCTCCCACAGCACAACTATGATAATTTCCCTTTTACACTGTTCTTCATCAAACTAAATTTCCCTCCAACTTTTCAATTGTATGCCAGGTTTTGAGGTTTTTCTAATTATCATATTTGGGTACCCTTCTGTTATTTTTGGTCCAATTTTTCCAATATCCAATTTAAAGTTTGGTTGCAGACTTCTTTTTTATGTTTTTATTTTATTTAAACTGACATAATAATCATAAATGTTGGTGGAATACAATGTGGTATTTTGATACACATGTACATTGTGTAATGACCAAATCAGGGTAATTAGTGTGTTTACCACCTTAAACATTTACTGTATCTTTGGGTGAGAACATTCAAAATTCCTTCTTCTGGCCGTTTGGAAGTAAACGATACATTATTTTTAACTGTAGCCACTGTACTGTGCAGTAGAAGACCAGAACTTATTCCACCTACCTAAACTATAATAGTAACCAGCCTCACCCCTTTGCCTACATCCTGTATTCCCTCTGGTAACCTCCATATGAGGGAGATCATATAGTATTTATCCTTGTATGCCTAACTTATTTCACTTGACATACTGTTCTCCAGGAGCACCCATATTTTCACAACTGAGAGGATTCTATCTCTTTTTATGGCTGAATAGTATTCCATTGTGTACATACACTATGTTTTCTTTACCATTTATCTGCTAATGAGCCTAAGGTCTATTCTATATCTTAAGTAGCCAGAATTTCCAACAATGCCAGGAGGAGCAATACAAGAGGCTTACTTTTGTTAAAAAGTTAATTTTTTGGCAGGGTAAAATCAGATATAAAAATGAATACATGTTGAAGTGTAGCTTAGTGGAAGAGCACACACCTACCTTGAGTACAGCCCTGGGTTCAATTCCCAGCACTGCAAAAACAAAAACAAAATGAATACATGCTACTTGATCAAACCCAGTCAACAAGGAAATCAGATAGATATAATTACTGGTTCAAAGAAAATCTCCCAAGCAGATATATTCATAGGTCAGGAGTATTGAAGTGAATGTGCCAATGGAGGCAAAACAGTATTTTCCACAACGTATGTGTGTGTGTGGGGGGAGGGGTTCCAGCTGAGCCTCTACTGGACAGGACAGAATTTGCATAAATTTGCACTGCTCTTAGTTGTTTACAACTTGAAGAGATATCAAGTAACCTTTTTAGGTTCCATAAAATGAGAATCCAATAGCTGGGATAGTGTTCTCCTGAGTCTGAACAGTATATAGATTCCCACTGAAGCATCCATCTTTCCTTCCACTTTTGCTCTGGATATTCGTGTTGAGTTCAGCAAAATAATGACAAATATAAAACCCAACAGCTGCTTATTATCGTCTTGTTGTTAGGTGCCCTGAAGACATGTCCAAGCCATGGGGACCCGATGTACAACAGAACAGATCACTGTCTAACACTGTGCCATGCCCAGCACTATGTCGGTGCTTCTTTGCTATTCTTAGAGTTTTCATTGGCTGATTGTTTCAGGAGTGGGTTGCCTGGTCCTTCTCCCACTTTTTGCGGTGCTGGTGGTCAAACTCAGGGCTTTAGAGCATGTGGAGCACTCTCCCAACTGAGCTAAAGCCCAGCCACATGAAGACCATGAGGGTGTAAAATCTGCAGAGTGTGGCAGCTGTTTTGCCTTGGAGCAAGAGAGTGTAACTCAGTCCCCATAAAGGTATTAATAAAGTTTTTTCTTTGTAAGAGGCTTTCCTATTTCAGATTTGTCTACAGCCATACCATCCTGGTGTCTGATCCTGTCTGATTTTGGATGCTAAGTAGGGTCAGGCCTGGCTAGTTGTTAGATGAGAGATCCTCTGGGAATACCAGTTGCTGTAGGCTTGGGAGAAAGACCACCCCCAAAGCAAATCACTATTGAAATCCCTTCGGATAGCAGAGAAGCAGTGACATAGTGCTGGGCATGGCACTGCGTAGGGGAATGTTTCCTCTGTTGTGCATAGGGTCGCTGTGAGTGGGATCTAACTCCATGGCACCTAACAACAGCAGATAAGGTTTAAAAATCAAAGAGCACATTGTTTCTTTTGAAGCCAGGGGAAGTCTGGATAAATCCTCCAGCTTCTAGTTATTCATTTCCATTAATGATTTTAGAAGATGCTTAACTAAATAAATAACAGACCTTTACTGGCTTCACTATGGATACCTCTGGGCATGGTCACCTTAATAACAACTGTTTAAAGCTTTCTTGAGGATTGGGGAGTAGCGTTGTCCAGCTCATACTCATGGAAGCGACCAACCTACTCACTCGGGCCTGCAGAGGTGTGCAGTGGGTGACCTTTTAATGTCTGAGGGCCCAAATCTCTATTCTCAGGTCTCACTAATGCCACCATTTTCAGAGCATGTGGCCTGTGAACAGCTGTGAAATTTGATCACACATGCCCAGGCCACCTGTCACTTCACCTCCAATCACTTTCCTCTGGACTCAGACCACCTACTCCTTGTCCCATTAATACCCCTAAGTCCTATTCTAAGGGAGGCAGAGTTGAGCCTGGAAGTCTCCATCTCCTTGTGCTTGGCTGCCTGTGAATAAATTCTCTTTTGCAAAACTTGTCTCTTTAGTGATTGGCCGCCCCCAAGGAGGGCACCACTGGCTTAGTCCTGCAACAAAGGGACGGGAGTCCACAAGGGAGAGAAAGTACTGAAAGGTGACCACTATTTTCCCTGTTTAGGTAAAACATCTGTGTTAGTTTCTTATAGCTTCTATAAGCAATGATCACAAAAGAACCGAAATTTATTCTCCCCATCTTCTGAAGGCCAGAAATCAGAATTCAAGATGGCAGCATGGATGCGCATCCATCTGAAGGCTCTCTGGAAGAATGCTGCTAGCCTTCTCCTAGATTGGGGTGGCTTCACTTGGCTTGTAGCTGCTATGTCACTGTGACTTCTGCCTCCATATTCACATGGCCTCTGTATTCCTCTGTGGAACCAATTCTCCTATAAAGACACTTCATATAAAGATGCCGACTTCATTTTCTCTAGATCCTCAGCTATCCACAAACCCCCTATTTCCAAATCAGGTCCCATCCTGAGCATGCAAGAACTTTTGGTGGACAAGATTGAGCCCACTCTTGGACACTGGGAGGTGGGGTGGGTGAGAGATACAAATAAATGTTCTGCCCTGTTTTCTTAGCAAAGCAGTTCTCTGGGAAGGCTGGAATTCTGGGAGCCAGACACTGGAATAGGCTGATTCTTGGCTACAAAGAGTAGAGCCAAAGAGGATAATAATGACAATAACCAAAGACAGAGTCAGAGCTGGGTGTGCTGCACGCCTGCAATTCCAGTGAGTCAGGAGGCAGAGGCAGGAGGATCACAAGTTTGAGGCCAGAGGCAGCCTGCATAACTTAGCAAGACTCTGACTCAAAATAGAAAACAAAAAAGGGGGCTAGGGTGCCCCTCAGTGGTAGAACACTTGTTTAGCCTATGTGGTGGCCTTGGGTTCGACACCCCAGTGCTGAACAATCTATAGATAAATAAATAAATAAATAAATAAATAAATAAATAAAATGGAGCCAGCCATGAAGTTATAATTATGAAAAGAGAAGGGATTTTATGCAAATGTTTTAAATCTAAATTGGTGAGGCAAAGAAGCAGAAATCCATTATGGAATATATAGTCTCCTGTTGTTGTTAGGTGCCGTGGAGTCATGTCTGACTCATGGCAGCCCTCATAGGGTTTTCAATGGCTGATTATTTCAGCATTGCTTTAGGACTGAATTGTCACTTCCTTCTCCCCCTTTTTGCCATGCGGAGGATTGAACCCAGGTCCTCAGAGAGTACGGAGCAGCGCTCTATCAACTGAGCAAAACACCAGACCCCAAAATAATGTCCTGGATCCCCAAATTATACCAACAGTGCAAGACAAAACAGAAGTTAGTGTTTACCGTGTAAGGATGGCTGGCACGCCACAGAGCGAGGGCAATGTCTTGAAGCAGGAGGAGGGAAGTCAGAGTTTGCTAACAGTGAGGAGCGCCATGCGTATTTTGAACACAGGGACTGAACGAGCCATTGGGCTCCAGCTGCCACTGCTTCCCATTGAGAAGCTGACAGGGCTTTCAGAAAGTTCTCAAAATGAGCCTGCAGCTCATCGGCCTGAGCAAGAGCCTCCAGAGAAAGCAAAACAACCCTCGTGAAGACAGTGTCATAGCAAATTCCAGCGAATGTGGGCCGTGAGGTGTGGCTTCTCTCCTCAGTGAGCTCCCACAGCTTCAGATCTCCACCGGGACCCGATCCACCAAGTCACACCCAGGAGTTTGGGAACGAGGAGCCAGAAAAGATATCTGAGTGACCTCATGGAGGCACAGACCACACAGGCCAAAGCAAACTGCTGGGGTTTTTAGAAAATCTGTCTGTGACTTTGGCCAAGAGTTAAAAAGGAGATGTCATATACAAATGTTGGAAAAATGACAGAAAATCCAAGGAAAAAACGTGCTGAAACTCATAAATATAAGGCTTCAAAAATATCCTATTTAAAAATAAGTAACTATTTTCCTAGGCCTGCAGCTGTAGCCCTGTGGCATCTGATCCCATCAGATCTCAGAAGCTAAGCAGGGCTGGGCCTGGTTAGTACTTGGATGGGAGACCGCCTTGGAACACCAGGTGCTGTAGGCTTTGGAGAAGGACCAGGCAACCCACTCCCAAAAGTCAATCCACCATTGAGAACCCTGTGAACAGCAGAGAAGCACTGACAACAGTGTTTCACCTGTTGTACACAGGGTCACTATGAGTTGGATACTGGCTCATCAGCACCTAACAACAACAACAACAACAATTTTCCTACAGTGGTATGATTGACCTTTCAAAGACTCCTTGCTGACCAGGTCTCTTCTTTGTTCATCTGTGGAAGATGACACCCACCAGCCAGCTTGCAAACAGGTGACATCACATGACTAGTTATGACACATCAACTGTGAGTGGAAGAAACTTCTGTGTGTCACTTTTGGACGGAAGCAGAGAAAACCTGCCACATGACTCTCCAGTGGGTTCTTTCCCACCAAGAATCTGTGGTAGCTGAGTACTGAGACTCAGGAGCCACAAGATAGCAGCAATCTGGACCCCTGACTCGCTTGTAAGGGAGCTGCCCTGCAGAGTCACTGGACTGGCAGCAGACTTTGGATATGAAGTGCGTGCGCACGTGTGTGTGTGCAAACACGTGCACACAGGTGCATGTGTATTTGGATGTACAGTGATCGCACACCTATGATCCATTATGGTTTTAGCATTTCTTTCTTCCTGCAATGTGGGCCATCCATTGGTGGCTAGTCCTTGTGGTAACATCATATGCCAAGTTGTAAGAGTGACAGAAATGAATATGTGATAAACAAAGCCTGTGAATAAAATGAAGGTTGTTATTTGATTGAATTCTAAGTATAAAGAAAAAGGGAGAGGGGAAAGGAATTTTCTAGGTCCTGAACGAAGTACAGATCTTGATATTTTATCTAATACTCTAAAATTTGGATGAAAGGGCAGGACTAAAACATTCCCAAATGACTTTTGATATTTTTAGATAACAAATCAAGCCCCTTCCATCAGATAATGCCAGTCTGTACCTTCCGATGCCCATGTTTGGCTGGAAATTCATAGCTGAATTCACACATTCAATGACTTGCCCAAGATTGACCTTATTTCCAGAGATTTGATCTCATTGGAGCTAAGGGCTATGTTGAATTGTTTTATTTTTTTTTCTGAAAATACCCTGACACTGTATCCTCTAGACTATTGTAATATAGATAATGTTTGATATGAGGATTGCTTAAATGTTGTGAGTTTATCATAGACGACACTCTTGGGAAATTGTTTTTATGATTCTTCCACCATTTGCCAGCTAAGAACAATGTGTTCTCATAATTCCAGGAAGTAGTGTTGTGGCTGTCAAAAATGATGTGTTGCATAATCTTTAACAGTAAATAGACAAATTCTTTGAAGCTTTTCCTGCTGGAAGGTGTAGAAGAATACCCATTGGAAAGTGCCAAAGTATACCTGCCAACAACTGAAACCTCACTGTTGAAAGAGTCGGAGATAAATAAGGAAATGTGCTCTAACTGTCTTGAAATATTGAAATATTAGACCTGGAAGGCATTGTGAAAGTACACAGTGATCCCTTGTTTTATATGGCAAAGTATTCTGGTGGGAAAAAGCATTATCTATGTATGAGTAACCCACTTTTACTGCATGGTCTTGGGAGTGTGTTTTGTAAAACTATGTCAGTGCAAAGGGAAGAGTCTTCTGCTATTCAGAGCACAGTGCGTGGAAGGCACTGTATGCATCTAGTGTAATGGGAGGGCGAATGAATAACACCGTCACGGAGCCACTGGACCAGAAAGATGAAAAGCTACATGGTAGTGAGACTTAGGACAGGTGTTACTCTAGGGTCCCAGTCTCCATGGTAAAAGCTCAGGCTGTGGGTGGATAAACTCTCCTGGAAAAGAGCCAGCTGAGTGTTCACTTCAGATCTGCATGCTGTTGTTGTTGTTGTTAGGTGCCGGCGAGTCGGTATCCGACTCATAGCGACCCTCATAGGGTTTTCAATGGCTGACTGTTTCGGGATTGCCTTGGGAGTGGATTGCCAGGCCCTTCTCCCATTTTTGCGGTGCTGGGAATTGAACTCAGGGCTTCAGAGATTGCAGTGCAGCGCTCTACCAACTGAGCCCTCAGATCTGCATAGCAAAGAGTAAAGGTGGGCTCAGAGGTGGGGATCTGGGTTACGTGACTACAACTTGGTGAACCAAGTTGGCGCTGTGATTTGAGAGGTAATATTGGAAATAAGTCAGATTAGTAGTAAGACAGATTTTCGAATGAATCACCAGGCATTCTCTTTAGAACACACACACACACACACACACACACACACACACACACACACAAATCTGATTCATGCAATGGACCAAAAACCAGGAAAAAAGATAAGAGCAGAGGATACAGTCTTAGACCCAAACAAATTCTTGGAAATGGAGCGTAACAACTGCAATAAATTCTTAGAAGGCAAGACAAATGTACTGCCACGGAGATATTTATTATCCCTTTTCCTTTATTTTTTAGAAAAGGCAACCTTGATGCTCAGTGGACATATTGGAGTCCAGGAAAAAGGACATTCCCTATCCTGTTTTGAAGCTAATCATGGCCAAATGATCCCATGTTAGCCAAGGAACTGTAGTAAAAGTGTTGTATGCTGCTCCTAGCAAATATACATTAAAGGAAGTATACTTTAAAGATACTGTGTCTATATCTTCCCCACATGTCTGCCAGTTTGTCATGCTATGCAGGTCTGTGCATTGCCGATGCTGAAAGCTCTCCCATCAGGATTTCAGATACCAGCAAGGCCACCCATGGTAGACAGGTTTCAGCTGAGCTTCTAGACTAAGATAGACTAGGGAGAAGGACCCAGCAGCCGAATCCTGAAACAATTAGCTATTGAAAACCCTATGAATAGGAGAGAAACACTGTCAAATATAGTGCCGGAAAATGAGTATGCAAGGCTGGAAGGCACTCAAGAGACAACTGGTGGTTCTGGGTGCGGTGGCCCACACCTGTAATCCCAGTGGCTCAGGAGGTTGAGGCAGGAGGATCGCAAGTTCGAGACCAGAGGTAGTCTGCGTAATTTAGCAAGACCCTATCTCAAAAAGTAAAAAAAAGAAAAAAGAAAAAAAATGGGCTGGGGGTGCAGCTCAATGGTCCAGCACTTGCAGAGCAAGCAAGCGTGAGGCCCTGGGTTCAATCCCCAGTACCGCAAAAAGAAAAAAAAAAAAGAAAGAAAGAAAGAAAGAAAGAAAGAAAGAAAGAAAGAAAGACAGACAGACAACTGGGGAAGAGTTGCCTCCTAAAAGTAGAGTCAACATTAGTGACAGGAAAGGACTAAAGGCCATGGGATCTCCTTTTGCTGATGTGGCATACTTCACAATGAGAAGAAACATAGTGGTTGCCACAAGGGACTCAAACATAAAAAGATCATGTGCATGGCAAAGAGTTAAGTAGTATTTCTTTCTTTTACACATGGGGTCCCTAGGAGTTGGAATAACTCAATAGTACGTAACAAGAACAACAACGACAACAATCTACACGGATGTATCATTCCTGAATTTTCTTACATCCTGCTTTGTGAAATGCAGATATGATGGCTAGTGGTCTAGCGGTCATTTTGGGTTATAAACACCATTCTGGAGAAGGCAGAGGAGAAACTCACAAGGAATCTAGGGCTAAAAGGACGTCACAAAACTTCCATATTAACTGCTTACCTCTGGATTTGTTTGACATGAAAAAATATTCCATCTTACCCATGCCTGCATTATTTGAGTATATGTTACTGCTACCATGGAGTCCAAATGCCTTGTTGTTGTTGTTAGTGTTAGGTGCCGTGGAGTCGGTATCTGACTCATAGTGACCCTGCATACAACAGGTGAAACACTAATGTCAGTGCTTCTCTGCTATTCATAGGGTTTTCTTTTCTTTTCTTTTTTTTTTTTTTTGTCGTACTAGGGGTTGAACCCAGGGCCTCGCACCTGCATGCTCTGCAAGTGCTGGACCACTGAGCTGCACCTCAGCCCAATTTTTTTACTTTTTGAGAGAGGGTCTCACTAAGTTACGCAGACTGCCTCTGGTCTCGAACTTGCGATCCTCCCGCCTCCGCCTCCCGAGCCGCTGGGATTACAGGCGTGCGCCACCACGCCCGGCTGTTCATAGGGTTTTCAATGGTGGATTGATTTTTGGGAGTGGGTTGCTGGGTCCTTCTCCCAAGGCTACAGCATCTGGTGTTCTCAGGCGGTCTCCCATCCAAGTACTAACCAGATCCGACCCTGCTTAGCTTCCGAGATCTGATGGGATTTGATGCCACAAGGCTACGGCTGCAGGCCAAACGCCTTAGGTGGTTGCAACTATTCCTCATTTTCTCTTGAAAATTGGAGCCACCTCAAATACAATAGAAAAAGTTCCAAGCAATCTCTAAATGGGTACTAATACACATTGATACCACCTGATATTAAGCATCAACTACACTGTTAATCTGGGAGAAGGACCTGGCAACCCCCTCCCAAAAATCAATCTGCCAATGAAAACCCTATGAACAGCAGAGAAGCACTGACAATAGTGTTTCCCCTGTTGTACAGAGGGTCGCTATGAGTTGGATACCGACTCGACGGCACCTAACAACAACAACACTGTTAACAATACTTAAAATTTTTCATAAGTTTTGTGGTGCAGTGCAAAACAGAACACATTTATTCTGTAATGATGATTTTCATGTATTCTGATAAATTAATGGTAATTGTCCTATAATTTTAGAACATGAGAAACTTTGCTCAACACTGTGCTTTTTCAGATCAAGAGAATAATTTAAGGTCTTCACCAAAGCAAGCAAGCAAGCAAGAGGTGGGAAAATAAAAGCACTTTATTTTCACTAGAAATGAAACTAGCAACTAGCTATGCTGATTTTCAGTCTGGTATTTTTCTTCTCTATTATTATTCCAGTTTTCAAAAGGAATAACCATGCCCATCCTTTTCGCAAAATGTAATTGCAGAAATGTTCTCATGATGTCAAAGAATCTTTGGTACATGTATTAAAGGCCTAAGAATCTCTCCTTATAAAAATACATAAAGCAGTTTAAACATTTTGAATTTTATTTCCATAAGCTTATTCCTATGGACATGCTGATCCAAACTGTCTGCTCATACTGACATTAAAACACAAATAACACAGCATGTTAATATTTTGAAACTTTTCACTCTTTTTCTACAGCATCTACATGAGAATAACATGTAGATTTGAAAAAAATCTATAGAAATGGGTCTAGATTTTGTGCAGACACAGGGCTTACACAATGTGGAACATTTTCTTTTAGAGAAATAAAACAAAATTAGAAAAACAATGAAACTGGATACTAGCCTCAATTTTTTATTTAGAATGAAAAAAGAAATCATATTAAAATAAAAAATTGAAAAGACAAATCCCACAAACATCATATAATTGAGAAAAATAGCATAGAATTTTAATAAAGTAACTGCTCAATATAACCCCATTTTAAGTTCCTCCTGCAGTATTTTGATGTATATTCTAATCCTTGTTTCCATTTTATAATGTCATCTGCTAGAAGACAGAGTTTATTCTTTTCCATAGAATGGCGGGTCGAAATTTATTTCTCATGATCAATGGTTTAGAAATGTTTCTTTTGGAAGCTGGACATAGTGACGCACACCTGTCATCCCAGCGACTCGAGAGGCAGAGGCAGGAGGATCACAAGTTTGAGAACAGAGGCAGTCTGCATAATTTAGTGAGACCCTGTCTCAAAAAGGAAAAAAAGTAAAATAAAATAAAAATTGGGCTGGGGGTGCAAAGCATGCAAGTGCAAGGCCCTAGGTTCAACCCCTAGTACCACAAAAAAAAAGAAAGAAAGAAAGAAAGAAAGAAAGAAAGAAAGAAAGAAAGAAAAAAGAAAGACAAAAGAAAAAAAAAGAATAAAGAAAAGTTTCTTTCAAAATTTCATCTTGCTCTTGCCAATATGCTATACTTCTTTGGATTATAGTCATGTTTAAAGGAAACTTCCATCCAGTTCATTTTAAATGTGATCTGTAGAATTTTAGGACCTTTCAAGTTTTCTTGCGCCGTGAATCATCTTAACCAGAATGTCAATACCCTTCTGTGTAGCGCCTAGGCCCTCACTGTAGTTACAAATATAAATGTGATTGGTATGTGACTTTTTATTGATGTTAGTGTCTCATGTTAAATCAGCGAGAAATTAATAAGATCCTGAACAGCTTTGGAATGAACAAGCCTACTGCAGGATAAGGAATGAGCGCGAACCAAGGTACCTGGCAACGGTGAGGCGCCCAGTTAGAATAGAGTGTTGTGCTGACTCCAGCAACTTTGGGTGATTTAATCAGAAAAGTGTGATGGAATCAGGTAGGGAGGCAGCAGACGCTGGTAGATAACTATGGCTGTGTATTGCCTGTATGTAAGCAATTACAGACCTGTTGTTTTTGTTAGGTGCTGTCAAGTCACGTCTGACTCATAGTAATCCTATGGACAACAGAATGAAACACTCTCCAACGCTGTGCCATGCCTGGCACTGTATCAGTGCTTCTCTGCTATTCATAGGGTTTTCAATGGCTGATTGTTTTGGGATTGTTTTGGGAGTGGGCTGCCACATCCTTCTCCCATTTTTGCGGGACTGGGGGTTGAACACAGGGCCTCAGGGCAGAGCAGCATTCTGCCAACTGAGCTAAATCCCATAGACCTGTTAGTAGACCACAAAGACAACAAAAGGCAGTATAATACATTGTCAAGATTACAAGAAAGTAAACAACAGTTTGGCTGGCACATAGTCCACGGTATTCCCAACTGGCATGAACAATGCCCAGACAAGAAAATCCCCGCTGCCACCCTTAAATAAACTAAACCTTCCCCTTGTCCCACTAACTGGAAAAATTGCTATTTCTTCACGAAAGCAGTCTTGTTGTTGTTGCTGTTAGGGTCCCAGTCTCCATGGTAAAAGCTCAGACTGTGGGTGGATAAACTCTCCTGGAAAAGAGCCCGCTGGAGTGTTCACTTCAGATCTGCATGTTGTTGTTGTTGTTAGGTGCCGTCAAGTCGGCATCCGACTCATAGCGACCCTCATAGGGTTTTCAAAGGCTGACTGTTTCGGGATTGCCTTGGGAGTGTCGATTACCAGGCCCTTCTCCCATTTTTGCGGTGCTGGGAATTGAACTAGGGACCTCAGAGACTGCAGCGCAGCGCTCTACCAACTGAGCCAAATGCCAGCCCCGAAAGCAGTCTAGCTCTGCTTTAACCCTGTCTTTCCAGGTCAAAAGCACGAAGGTACCTGGGGCAGCCAGCAGGGACTGTGCACCACCTACTCTGACTGCTTAAAGAAGAACAGGCAGCTGATGTCCCAGGTTTGGAACCCATCCATGTTCACAGTGAAGCCATGTTCTTCTTGGGCTGCCCCCAGCTGGTGACTGAAGGTGGCAGGAATACGAGAGCTGGGACAGTTCTGCCTGATGTGGGGTGAGTCTAATGGACAGTGCAGGTTTCCCACTGGCCTGGCCAAGGTCTTCTCATACCACTGTGCTCAGAGGCTCTCCCCACCCAGTCCTACTTCTCTGCCTCCCACAGACCAACATGGTGGCCTGCAGACTCTCCCTACCTTCTCCATCCTCCTCCTATGAATCCATGCCGATGTTTCCCCTCCTAAATCTCTTGTATTTCTAATCACAACTTGGTCTCTGCTTCCTGAAGGGCATTCTCCGACAGAGTTGGTATTGTAGGTGGACTTCCCGCTTGCCAGTGACTGAAGTTCAAATATTTAAAAATGGGTGCATGATGTTTTACAAATAAATTCCAAAGTGTTTTGGGGATCCCTCCTTATACATTGGGAAGGGTTAGGGGAGAAGTCTGAAATAGCTACAAATTTGTCTAGGAGCCATCTAAAGGGAAGTAGATACATTTAGTTTATGTTGATTCTAATAAAATATATTATGGGATTCTTATAAATAAAGCAGTTTTAGGGAAGTCTTAATGCCTGCAGTCATAGCCCTGTGGACTCCTATCCTGTCAGATCTCCAAAGCTAAGCAGGGTGGGGCCTGGTTGGGACTTGGATGGGAGACCACCTGGGAACACCAGGTGCTGTAGGCTTGGGAGACGGACCCAGCAACCCACTCCCAAAAATCCATCAGCCATTGAAAACCATATGAGCAGCAGAGAAGCACTAACAATAGTGTTTCACCTGTTGTACATAGGACCCCTATGAGTCAGATACCGACTGGAAGGCACCTAACAACAACAACAAAGGGAAGTCTTATAGGATAGTGAGTGACAGGAGGTGGGAATAAAACCATAGTTTTTCTAATACTAATAATTGTTGAACCCCATTCACCAAAGACTGTCCTGACACTGCAAGTGAAAAATTCATTGGGGTATTTTTGTTGTTGGTGGTGGTGCTGGTAGTGGTGGTTGGAGGCTTGGGAAGAAGGACAGAGTTGATCGACTGCAGTTATTACCACCTGACTGCCCCAAGTGGTGTGAGGGTCAGAGAATCTCAGAAACAAGATGGCAGCCCAGTGGCTGAAGATTTCACCAGTGAGGGCCTGGGGAGATGTCATGGTGGAGGCTGATGCTCTGGTCAGGGTGGTGATTCTGCTCCCTAAAGGGTTTGGTGAAACAGAGTATATAACACGTCAAGTGGAAAATCTTCCCAGTGGATGGAGCGGAGGATGGAAAGATTGAGCCTCCACTTTCCTTTCACGGGAGCGGAAGTAGCGCAGGGAAGGAGGATCCACAAACATGCCATATGGCAGCTAATGTGCTAGATAGTAGGTCCTAAGCCTGGAAAGGAAAAAATTGAAAATTCTGAGCCAGAGAAATGGGAGGCAGAGACATGCACATGGATATGTAGGAATAAGTTTGAAGACATTTTTCAAATTGTTTGTTCATGCTCACCGGATAGCATCTGCCATGGAAAAGATACTGGACAATCATGTTGACCAAATGACTCTGTCATTAGGCATCAGTGGTCAGCTACACGGACCCAAATGGCAGCAATGCAGAATATCTGTGTGCGCACTTGACAGAGTGTCACTTACCAGTACTGGGCTGGCTGCTCTGGTCCCTGAATATCTGACCTGTCAGTGATGCAGGGCCCTCAGTGGCTGATGGAGAGGCTTCCATGTGACACTGTTTTTCCAGGGCACCTCTGTACCCATGCTGGAAAAGACCCTTTCTCCTAGCCAACCCCTGGAACTTAAAATCTGTCTTGTCCTCTTCCCAAGAATGACTCTATACACAGTCAGTGAATTATCACGGCTTTTTGATAATATCCAACCTAGAAATATTTTGTGGCTTAATCTCTCATAAGGTCAGCTCCTTTAAGAAGCACATCCTCAGTCCTTTATTCTGAGCCATTCCATAGTTCCTTGAAGTTATATCCTCCCTTTCTGCAACTAGTCAAGAAAAAAGAAAACAACAAAATGAAACAAAACGTACCAACCAACTGACCTAACAACAACCAACCCACCACCACTTTCACAAAGAATACCTCACTGAGTTTTTGACTACCTGTGTTTGAGGTAGTCTTTGGTTAGTGAGGTTCAAGAATTATTAGTACTAGACTAACTTGGTTTTACCAAGGTAAATCAAATTATAGAGAGAAAAGGTTTATTTTGGTTCACAGATTTGGAGATTTCAGTCCATAGCCAATAACCCCATTGCTTTGGACCTGTGGCAGTAGAGTACACAGTGTTAAGAGTGCATGGTAGAAGAAACCTGTTCACCATGCAGAAGCAGAGAGGTACAGAGAGAGACAGGGAGAGACTAGGGTAGCCATATTTCTTTCAAGACATGCCCCCATTGACCTAACTTCCTTCCACTAGGCCCCACCTCTTAAAGGTTCTACCACCACCCAGTAGCTCCAAGCTGAGCACAAAGCGTTTAACCCATTAACCTTTAAGATCCCAAGTATACCAGGAACAGAGGCACAGGGGAAGTCTTAGGCTGAGAGAGAGCTTCTACTAAAACTTGGGAAGCTTTGTCATACGATGTGCGGCCATACCTTCAGTAAGGCCTACGTTATTGTTAAAACTTCTGGAACTTGGTACATGTTACTTGTATGTTTATTAAAATTACAGTGTGGTCCAGGTTGGCCCAGTCCTATTGCAGGTTACATGTATGTGCCTGTA